>CM064487.1:8382187-8416427 GCA_032716605.1 Paralithodes platypus | reverse complement strand
ACAACAACAACCTTTGATGTAATAGGAATAATAACACCACATCTTGACGTACAGTATGATATCTTTCTCCTTCCTGCCACTCCCTTAAGGGGGGATGGGCCGGTTTCCTGGCCCTTTCCTTTCTCACTTTCCTCCCTTATGTTTAGAAGCCCATTAGTTTTCAGATGTTAAGATGTTTGCCCCATTAGTTAGTTGATTTTATTACCTTTCGCCACATTTCTTCGTTAATATTTAGACCTTTCGTGCTATTTAGGTGTCGTTTTTTTCCCTGGCGAACGATAGTGAGCCTGTAATGTTGGAAGAACCGGCCCGAGAGGGAGTAGTTGGAATATAGAAAAAACAAATGTAGTTTATTCTGGCTATCCTTACACAATTGTATTTAGCGTAGGAAGGATATATGGAAGCCAAAGGGTTGATGGGGCACGTCTTTACCCTATTAATTCCTATAGATCTTTCTGAAGCTTAATAAAATGGCCAAATGAATGCCAGAATAAACTGTCGAAACGCGTCATAATCCTGAAGGGGTTAAGGGGGTAGGGGTTATTTGTTGGTCTATCTATTTATTATTTTATTATTTTTTTTAGTCTGCTCGCTAGACATACATTAAACTTTAAAAACAAATCCTAAAACCCCCTTCGATATAAATGTGTACATTTTTTGGTGGAAAAATGTCCTGGCCAAAGGCTGATTCCTCCTAAAATTACAGGCTCGTTATCGCTCGCTATAAAAAAATCGACACTTAAATGGCACGAAACGTCTTCTTATTGACAAAGAAATGTGATGAAAAGTCTTAAAATCGCCAAACTAATGGGGCAAGCGTCTTAAAATGTCAAAACTAATGGAGTTAAACATGAGGGAGGAGGGGGACCCGAAAAAAACACCATCTCCCCATAAAAGAGGCAAGTTTGAGTCCTCATTGTGGGTGGCATATCAAACCTGGAACCATGTATTCGTTATTTTTCTAGTTTCCTCCCTAGACCTCCATCACATTAAAGAAAAAAATCCATTAGAACCCCCTTCTAGATTAATTTGTACATTTTTGGGTAGAAAACTGTCCCGGCCGAAGTCCGGTTCTTCCAACATTACAGGCTCACTATCGTTTGCCAGGGAAAAAATCGACACCTATATAGCACAACAGGTCTAAATATTAACTAAGATATAGGGCGAAAGGTCTTAAAATCTACTAACTAATGGGGCAAACATCTTAGCATCTGAAAACTAATGGGGGCTAAACATGAGGAAGAAAGTGATCCATAAAACCGGCCCATCTCCCCCTAAACCGCTTTCTCCGTCACTGTTAAAAAAAAAATGGATTAGGCCTAGAGTGTATTATGAAAAAGGTAAAACAAATTTTTTTTTTTTTTTTTTTTTTTTTTTTTTTTAAAGAGACAATGAACGGAGGAAGGAAAAACACAGATAAACAAAAAGGTCCATGTGCCTAAAGGCATCCTCCATTCATAAAATGTTTGTAACAACTGGATTTAGACATTTGTAGATTGTAAGTTTGTGGAAAGCAATTCGAGGGAAGTGAATTCCAAATGACATTATATTGTCCATCATAATAAACGCCGGCAACGTCTTTTTAACATTAATCTGGCAACTATTAGACGATTTTATTCAGTTATAAAAGGGCCTCGAGCAATTAATAGGCCTCGAACTATCTCCCTTAACCCTGTTGGCAGCCACAAATCCTTCTTAAACTGCACAAAATCGTCTAAATATAACTAGAATATAATACAAACGACGTGGCCGGTACAGAAGGGGTTAAAGGTATATTGGTAGTCATAAACCCATTAACCCTTTGAGTACCAGCGACGTGGGTTATATATTATTCTAGCTATATTTAGACGATAGTATGCAGCTTAGGAAGGATCTGTGGTAGTTAAAAGGGTAATTGGTTGAGAGCGTTTAAGGCTTTATTACTAGAGGTTTTTCCTAAGCTGAATAAATAGTTGCCATAACATGATAAAAACTACGCCACCGGTACAGTAAGTGTTAAATAAGTTAATATAAAGGCATAACAAATAGTCGAAGGTAAATCACTATTAATTTACCCAACGTGATTGTATTTATCTTAATGATATATATATATATATATATAATTCCATGGACTACCGTTTTTTTTAACAATAACAACAATAATCAATTTTGTTTCGTTGTGTTGTGCTGTGCTAGTTTTGTATTTTATGTTAATATTGTAAGTTGTGGTCAATGAATATATCTACAGTATCTATATATGTGTGTGTGTGTGTGTGTGTGTGTGTGTGTGTGTGTGTGTGTGTACAGTATGTGAGTATATATATATATATATATATCCGCCACCTTACTACCAGGTATGAACAGACTCCCAGCAGTTCAAGGCTAGGGGTTGTTGTTACCACCCACATATTCCACTTCCGGTTATTACACTGATAATGTCCTGACCCGAGGGTTACACGTTAATATGGAAGTAAAAAAACACTAACATTATTGATGTATTTATTTATTTATTATGTATTATAATCTGGTGACACTGGCAGTTAGTGATAAGGAAATATAGGAAATAAAATGGCCGACCGTCTTATAATCTGAAAACTAACGGAACATGAGGAAGAAGGGAGCATAATAATGGCCCATCGCCCCTTAAGATATATCCCTGCATGTCGTAAGAGTCGACTGAAAGGGGCTGGCCTGACCATCGGCCAGCTATCTTTCAGGACCGCGACAGAAATGGAATGACTTAAAATTCCCCTTGAAAGGTAGTCTGTCCTCCAACTTTGGTCCCTACAGGAAAATGATGAATTAAGGTGCCACTGGTGGTAAAGTCATCATGGTTCTACAGTATCTGGCTGTGGGGCGAAATGTCTCTTCCGTACCCCCTTCCCCACGTGGTTCAACTTTCTTTTCACCTGGTTCTGGTTACGAGTTGTTTGCATCTTGATTTCCAGCTTCATGGTGTTGTGATGACTCCAAAAACAGGATAGCTTCACCATGGCTGCCGGAGGTGTTATGAAGGACTGGCTATGAGTCATTAGTCAGCTGGGTGCTACACAACAACAACAACAACTATATTAAGATTTTTATCGCCTATAATAGTCCAACGTCAATCTAGTTGCCAATTATAATGCAAAATAATCTCAAAATATTGTCAGATAAAAGTTCCGGCCAAAAGTGCTCATGTAAGTTTGCTTTTAAGGGGAGTTGGTTGTTTTTTATGGGCCCCATTCTCCCTCGTGTTTAGCCCCATTGGTTTTGAGGTTTTAGGACGTTCGATCCATTAGTTTAAGACCCGTACCATTTAGGTGTCGATTTTTTCCTGGTGATCGACAGTGAACCTGTAATTTAGGAGGAACCGGCATTTAGCCGAGACCTTTTTCTACCAAAAAACGTACAAATTTACCTCGAAGGGGGTCTTGGGAGTGTTTTTGTTAAGCTTGATGGAGGTTTAGCGAGGAAACTAAAAAATAGATAAATAAATAGATAAATAGACCAAAAAAAAAAAACTATCACCCCTTAAGGAGAACTGTAATTTGTAAACCAAGAATTATTGCAAGGGAAGATAATATCATCATTTATTATTGCAAGGGAAGATAATATCATTTAGGAAAGCATAACCATTGATTTACTAAATATTTGCAATACTTAAGGGGAGATGGGCCGTTTTTCTGGACCACTTTCTCCCTCGTGTTTAGCCCCATTAGTTTTGAGATTTTAAGACGTTCGACCCATTAGTTTGGCGGTTTTAACACCTTTCGCCTCATTTCGTTGTCAATTATAAGACTTTTCGTGCCATTTAGGTGTCGATTTTCTCCTGGCGAGCGATAGCGAGCCTGACATTTTAAGAGCAACCGGCCGAAGACTTATTAACGCGACCGTACAATTCATGATGATCAACCAGGATTTACGTATGATTCACTATTTGACCAGGTGAACCCTCTCAGTAGATCATATGTTTATGTACTGTACTTGAAGTAGCATTAAGGGGGGGGGGGGGGGATTGGTCGTTTTTCTGATCCCCCTTCTTCCTCATGTTTAGCCCCATTAGTTTTCATATGTTAAGACGTTAGGCCCATTAGTTTGGCGATTTTAAGACTTTTTTTTTTTTTTTTTTTTTTTTTTTTTTTTTTTTTTCCCATTTCTTTGTCAATATTTAAACTTTTCGTGTCACTTAGGTGTCGATTTTTACCTGGCGAGCGACAGCGAGCCTGTATTTTAAGCATAATCGAAAATGTACACATTTATTTTTAAGTAGGATCTTGGGCGGGTGGTTTTTTTTTTTTTTTTTTAAGATTGATGGAGGTCTAGGGACGAAACTAATAAAACAAAACAAAAATAAAAATAAAATCAAATAAATACGCCCATCTCCCCTTAAACGATTGTGACCTTATTGACGCGTTCACGTACCGATTGAATAGCCATTGTAGCCTCTCAACATTATCCCTTTCCAGATACGATGACGCATTTCCTATTCGGTTTTCTGGCTATTATTACACGATTTTATTCAGGTTAGGAAGGGTCTATGGAGGTCAGAGGGTTAATTGATATAGTCTTTACCCTTTTCAGCCCCCTTCCTAAGCTGTATAAATGCGTTGATCTACAGAAGGACGTTGAATCGAACCCTAAATTTCCTGCCCAAAATATTAGAACCCCCAATCTCCCCACGCCGACCTCAGAAAAATAATATATAAATAAATGAAGAAAATATACAAAAAAAAATGAGTGTGTTGTGTCAGTTAGCTTAGAGTGTGTTGTGTAGTTAGCTTAGAGTGTGTTGTGTCAGTTAGCTTAGAGTGTGTTGTGTCCGTTAGCTTAGAGTGTTTTGTGTGTGGTGTCAGTTAGCTTAAAGTGTCTTGTGTGTGGTGTCAGTTAGCTTAGAGTGTGTTGTGTGTGGTGTCAGTTAGCTTAGAGTGTTGTGTGTGGTGTCAGTTAGCTTAGAGTGTGTTGTGTCAGTTAGCTTAGAGTGCGTTGTGTGTTCTGTCTGTTAGCTTAGAGTGTGTTGTGTGTGGTGGCAGTTAGCTTAGAGTGTGTTGTGTAGTTAGCTTAGAGTGTGTTGTGTAGTTAGCTTAGAGTGTGTTGTGTAGTTAGCTTAGAGTGTGTTGTGTCAGTTAGCTTAGAGTGTGTTGTGTCAGTTAGCTTAGAGTGTGTTGTGTCAGTTAGCTTAGAGTGTGTTGTGTAGTTAGCTTAGAGTGTGTTGTGTAGTTAGCTTAGAGTGTGTTGTGTCAGTTAGCTTAGAGTGTTGTGTCAGTTAGCTTAGAGTGTGTTGTGTCAGTTAGCTTAGAGTGTGTTGTGTCAGTTAGCTTAGAGTGTGTTGTGTGTGGTGTCCGTTAGCTTAAAGTGTGTTGTGTGTGGTGTCAGTTAGCTTAGAGTGTGCTGTGTCAGTTAGCTTAGAGTGTGTTGTGTGTGGTGTCAGTTAGCTTAGAGTGTGTTGTGTAGTTAGCTTAGAGTATGTTGTGTAGTTAGCTTAGAGTGTGTTGTGTCAGTTAGCTTAGAGTGTGTTGTGTCAGTTAGCTTAGAGTGTGTTGTGTCGGTTAGCTTAGAGTGTGTTGTGTCAGTTAGCTTAGAGTGTGTTGTGTAGTTAGCTTAGAGTGTGTTGTGTCAGTTAGCTTAGAGTGTGTTGTGTCAGTTAGCTTAGAGTGTGTTGTGTCAGTTAGCTTAGAGTGTGTTGTGTCGGTTAGCTTAGAGTGTTGTGTCAGTTAGCTTAGAGTGTGTTGTGTAGTTAGCTTAGAGTGTGTTGTGTGGTTAGCTTAGAGTGTGTTGTGTCAGTTAGCTTAGAGTGTTGTGTCAGTTAGCTTAGAGTGTGTTGTGTCAGTTAGCTTAGAGTGTGTTGTGTAGTTAGCTTAGAGTGTGTTGTGTGTGGTGTCAGTTAGCTTGGAGTGTGTGGTGTGTGGTGTCAGTTAGCTTAAAGTGTGTTGTGTAGCTAGCTTGGAGTGTGTTGTGTTAGTTAGTTCAGAGTGTGTTGTGTTAGTTAGTTCAGAGTGTGTTGTGTTAGTTAGTTCAGAGTGTGTTGTGTTAGTTAGCTCAGAGTGTGTTGTGTTAGTTAGCTTAAAGTGTGTTGTGTTAGTTAGTTCAGAGTGTGTTGTGTTAGTTAGTTCAGAGTGTGTTGTGTTAGTTAGCTTAAAGTGTGTTGTGTTAGTTAGTTCAGAGTGTGTTATCTAGTTCAGAGTGTGTTGTGTTAGTTAGCTTAAAGTGTGTTGCGTAGTTAGCTTAAAGTGTGTTGTGTAGTTAGCTTGGAGTGTGTTGTGTTAGTTAGTTCAGAGTGTGTTGTGTTAGTTAGTTCAGAGTGTGTTTTGTTAGTTAGTTCAGAGTGTGTTGTGTTAGTTAGCTTAAAGTGTGTTGTGTTAGTTCAGAGCGTGTTGTGTTAGTTCAGAGTGTGTTGTGTTAGTTAGTTCAGAGTGTGTTGTGTTAGTTAGTTCAGAGTGTGTTGTGTTAGTTAGCTTAAAGTGTGTTGTGTTAGTTCAGAGCGTGTTGTGTTAGTTAGTTCAGAGTGTGTTGTGTTAGTTAGTTCAGAGTGTGTTGTGTTAGTTAGCTTAAAGTGTGTTGTGTTAGTTCAGAGTGTGTTGTGTTAGTTAGTTCAGAGTGTGTTGTGTTAGTTAGTTCAGAGTGTGTTGTGTTAGTTAGCTTAAAGTGTGTTGTGTTAGTTAGTTCAGAGTGTTGTGTTAGTTAGTTCAGAGTGTGTTGTGTTAGTTAGTTCAGAGTGTGTTGTGTTAGTTAGTTCATAGTGTGTTGTGTTAGTTAGTTCAGAGTGTGTTGTGTTAGTTAGTTCAGAGTGTGTTGTGTTAGTTAGTTCAGAGGGGGTTGTGTTAGTTAGTTCAGAGTGTGTTGTGTTAGTTAGTTCAGAGTGTGTTGTGTTAGTTAGTTCAGAGTGTGTTGTATTAGGTAGTTCAGAGTGTGTTGTGTTAGTTAGTTCAGAGTGTGTTGTGTTAGTTAGTTCAGAGTATGTTGTGTTAGTTAGTTCAGAGTGTGTTGTGTTAGTTAGTTCAGAGTGTGTTGTGTTAGTTAGCTTAAAGTGTGTTGTGTTAGTTAGTTCAGAGTGTGTTGTGTTAGTTAGTTCAGAGTGTGTTGTGTTAGTTAGTTCAGAGTGTGTTGTGTTAGTTAGTTCAGAGTGTGTTGTGTTAGTTAGCTTAAAGTGTGTTGTGTTTGTTAGTTCAGAGTGTGTTGTGTTAGTTAGCTTAAAGTGTGTTGTGTTTGTTAGTTCAGAGTGTGTTGTGTTAGTTAGTTCAGAGTGGGTTGTGTTAGTTAGTTCAGAGTGTGTTGTGTTAGTTAGTTCAGAGTGTGTTGTGTTAGTTAGTTCAGAGTGTGTTGTGTTAGTTAGTTCAGAGTATGTTGTGTTAGTTAGTTCAGAGTGGGTTGTGTTAGTTAGTTCAGAGTGTGTTGTGTTAGTTAGTTCAGAGTGTGTTGTGTTAGTTAGTTCAGAGTGTGTTGTGTTAGCTTAAAGTGTGTTGTGTAGTTAGCTTAGAGTGTGTTGTGGTAGTTAGTTCAGAGTGTGTTGTGTTAGTTAGTTCAGAGTGTGTTGTGTTAGTTAGTTCAGAGTGTGTTGTGTTAGTTAGTTCAGAGTGTGTTGTGTTAGTTAGTTCAGAGTGTGTTGTGTTAGTTAGTTCAGAGTGTGTTGTGTTAGTTAGCTTAAAGTGTGTTGTGTTAGTTAGCTTAAAGTGTGTTGTTAGTTAGTTCAGAGTGTGTTGTGTTAGTTAGTTCAGAGTGTGTTGTGTTAGTTAGTTCAGAGTGTGTTGTGTTAGTTAGTTCAGAGTGTGTTGTGTTACTTAGCTTAAAGTGTGTTGTGTTAGTTAGTTCAGAGTGTGTTGTGTTAGTTAGTTCAGAGTGGGTTGAGTTAGTTAGTTCAGAATGTGTTGTGTTAGTTAGTTCAGAGTGTGTTGTGTTAGTTAGTTCAGAGTGTGTTGTGTTAGTTAGCTTAAAGTGTGTTGTGTTAGTTAGTTCAGAGTGTGTTGTGTTAGTTAGTTCAGAGTGTGTTGTGTTAGTTAGCTTAAAGTATGTTGTGTTAGTTAGTTCAGAGTGTGTTGTGTTAGTTAGTTCAGAGTGTGTTGTGTTAGTTAGTTCAGAGTGTGTTGTGTTAGTTAGCTTACAGTGTGTTGTGTTAGTTAGTTCAGAGTGTGTTGTGTTAGCTTAAAGTGTGTTGTGTAGTTAGCTTAGAGTGTGTTGTGTTAGTTAGTTCAGAGTGTGTTGTGTTAGTTAGTTCAGAGTGTGTTGTGTTAGTTAGTTCAGAGTGTGTTGTGTTAGTTAGCTTACAGTGTGTTGTGTTAGTTAGTTCAGAGTGTGTTGTGTTAGCTTAAAGTGTGTTGTGTAGTTAGCTTAGAGTGTGTTGTGTTAGTTAGTTCAGAGTGTGTTATTTAACTTAGATTGCGTTTGGTTGGGTCATTTCTGAGAACGGCATAGTTTTTTAATTATCTTTTGTTTTCTGACGTTCTAATTATTTCTGGTTCATAAAACAAAGCAAATTCGTATTACATTATCTTCCCCCTCAGGAAACGTGTCAATTCGTATTACATTATCTTCCCCCTCAGGAAACGTGTCAATTTTATACATATATAATTTTATGTAACAGGAAAAACAATGCAAATCCTGGACACGTGTATCCTGTAATCTAAACCTACGTTCACGTTACTCTGGCTATGGTCTATTCACTGTAAGTAGGCGAGAAATCACGACCTCTAACCTCTGTAACTAAAAAAAACACTGGAGTAATCGAGCTAATATACCATTTGGGAAGAGTCAGCCAAGGAATAGATATGGAAATGTACAGCCAATTTGCTCTAGCCCTTTTTGAGTTACAGAGGATAGAGGTCATGAGTTCTCGCCTACTTACAGCGAATAGACTATAGCTCTCTCTCTCTCTCTCTCCCTCTTTGCTATCCTTTCCTTCCACGATCCCTTACTCTCGGGTTAGCTATCTCTACTAGAATTAAGTTCTGACCACCTCGCTGGGATCGTAAGGTCTGTGTGGTCAGTGTATCTACGTAAATTTATGTAAATCTATGTAATTCTCTCTCTCTCTCACAAATACCGTCAACACATAAGAAAACAAACAAACAAACACACACAAAGTGGTAAACTCTAATTACATACCCTGTCTTTCTTGAAAATAAAAATAAAACTTCGAACTGATTAAACGAACCGCAGAAATTTAATTATCTGGTAAAGCTTAAGGGGGCCCCCGATGGGCCGGTTTTCTGGATCACTTTTTCCCTTATGTTTAGCCCCATTAGTTTACAGATGTTAAGATGTTTGCCCCATTAGTTAGTCGATTTTAAGACCTTTCGCCCCATTTCTACGTCAATATTTAGACCTTTTGTGCTATTTAGGTGTCGATTATATCCCTGGCGAACGATAGTGAGCCTGTAATGTTGGAAGAATCGGCCTTCGGTCGGGGCATTTTTCTACCGAAAAATGTACAAATCAATCTAGAAGGGGGAAGTCTAGGGAGGAAACTAGAAAAATAATGAATACATGCAAAAATCGCCCAAAGGTGAACCATCTCCCCTTAAGGACCATATGCTTTCATTAGTTTATTCAAGTGCACTGGGGTTTGTAGTTGATGATTGATGTCAAGAACGGGGTGTTACTTAAAGAATATATATGAAGCTTCAATTCAAACCGAGACAGCTTAGAATATCTATGTAGTGTACTGTACGTGTGTGTGTGTGTGTGTGTGGACCAGTCAATCCATGTATGTGTATGTGTCCTGAGAAGTGGAGAAGTGTGTGACCCGTGAAACACAGAGTGGGTGGGTGGACGAGGGTTGTCCTGGTAACAGCTATATAATCTCTGGCGTCTGGCCTCAACTCTCCGCCATGTTGAATACCTGGCGTTTGATTCTGTCTACCTCTCAATTCATTCAGACTATTAAGGGGGTAGTGCTTGTTTTTTTGGACTATATATTTATATATTAATTCATTTTTTAGTTTCCTCGCTAGACCTCCATCAAGCTAAATTTGTACCTTTTTTCGATAGAAAAATATCCCGTTCCTCTTAAATCACAGGCTCGCTACTACTGTTTGTGACGAGTGCCTCTCCCAGAGTTGAAAGAGTGAAAGGGCTGCAATAAGTTAGCATGATGTGCGGGAAATGGGTGCCGCTCTTGAAAAGTATGAATTTGGGGATTGTGGCCTGTTTTCAGGTAGCATGATGTGCAGTGTTGGGAGCCACTCTTGGGCAGCATGATTTGCAGGCTGGGTTACTCTTCGGTTGATGTGTGGGGCCTAGGGGGGCAGCATGATCTACAGGGGCTGAGTGCATGATGTGCAGATATTTGGCGCCGCTCTTGAGCAGTAGTGGGTCTGCTCGTCAATAGTATGATGTGCATTGGTTGTGGGCTACTCTAGGGCAGTATGACGTGTGAGGGTTAGGGGCCGCTCTCGGGCAGTAAGATGTAAGAGGGTTGGGCCTACTCTAGGATAACATGATGTGTGGGGGTTGGGGTCGGTCTGTTCTAGGGCAGTATGATGTGTGGGCGTTGGGTTTCGTTCTAAGGTAGCATGATGTGTAGGGGATTGTCTAAAATCACCAACATGTCTAAAGACTTCCAAGTTATTTAAGATGGTGGCTATACTGTAAGGAAGTCAGCGATTTATCTCCCTATAAATGACCGCTCCAGTATCACCCCAGCCTGTCCACTCTGGCATACATGATGATCACGTGAACTTTGATGATTTACAGGTATTGCTTGTTGATGATTTACAGGTATTGCTTGTTGATGGGAGACGGATAGCGCAGGGGCCGGGGTAGCATATTAGTCTTGTGGGCTTGTGTAAGAGAGAGAGTGTGTGTGTGTGTGTTTGTGTAAGAGAGAGAGAGTGTGTGTGTGTGTTTGTGTAAGAGAGAGAGAGTGTGTGTGTGTGTGTTTGTGTAAGAGAGAGAGAGTGTGTGTGTGTGTGTTTGTGTAAGAGAGAGAGTGTGTATGTATGTGTGATTGTGTGTGTGAGAGGGAGAGAGTGTGCAATTGTGTGTGTGTGTTTTTTTGCAAGAGAGAGAGAGTGTGTATGTATGTGTGCTTGTGTGTGAGAGAGAGAGAAAGAGAGTGCAATTGTGTGTATGTGTGTTTGTGTGAGAGAGAGAGAGAGAGAGTGTGTGTATGTATGTATGTGTGTGTGTGAAAGAGAGAAAGAAAGAGTGCAATTGTGTATGTGTGTTTGTGTAAGAGAGGGAGTGTGTATGTATGTGTGCTTGTGTGTGTGTGTGTGAGAGAGAAAGAGAGAGTGCAATTATGTGTGTGTGTGTGTGTGTGTGAACTTTGATGATCAACAGGTTTAGCATGTTAGTGGGAGACGTGTATTAATGGTCCTTGGTAGTATATTGGTAGTGTATGTGTGTGTGTGTGTGTGTGTGTGTTTAAAAGAGGGAGTGTTTTTGTATTTGTGAAAGGGAGTATGTGTGTGTGTGTTTATTTCTGTGTAAGAGAGAGAGTGTGTGTGTTGGTTTGTGAGAGAATGTGTGTGTGTAGGAGAGAGAGAGAGTGTGAGTGTGTGTGTGTGTGTGTGAGAGAGAGAGAGAGAGAGAGAGAGAGAGTCTAAAAGAGAGATAGATGGTTTTAAGTATGACCACGGTTTCCATGACTGTGACTTATGTGGGTAACTGTACTGTATGTTGAAGGGTGATACAATGACTGTGCTGCTTATATATACAGTATACTTCACTGTTATAACCCCCACCCCCCACACACACATAGAAACACACACACACACACTCACACACATACTACACTCACACATACTCACACACACACACACACATGCACACAAACACACACACACACACTGTATATATATATATATATAGATAGACAGATAGATAGATAGATATAGAAAGAGAGAGAGATGTGTGTGTGTCTTTTACTCTCAGTCGGGCTCGAACCACCGACAGTCATGACGAGAGTCCATGCTATATCAACTTTAGCACGGCATGATCAAGATTATTTAACCTTTTCCTATCTATATTACTTAGTATTAATAACGTTCGTGCTTGGCTGGGTAAGAATATTAATGACGTTCGTGCTTGGCTGGGTAAGAATATTAATGACGTTCGTGCTTGGCTGGGTAAGAATATTAATGACGTTCGTGCTTGGCTGGGTAAGAATATTAATGACGTTCGTGCTTGGCGGGGTAAGAATATTAATGACGTTCGTGCTTGGCTGGGTAAGAATATTAATGACGTTCGTGCTTGGCTGGGTAAGAATATTAATGACGTTCGTGCTTGGCTGGGTAAGAATATTAATAACGTTCGTGCTTGGCTGGGTAAGAATATTAATGACGTTCGTGCTTGGCTGGGTAAGAATATTAATGACGTTCGTGCTTGGCTGGGTAAGAATATTAATGACGTTCGTGCTTGGCTGGGTAAGAATATTAATGACGTTCGTGCTTGGCTGGGTAAGAATATTAATGACGTTCGTGCTTGGCTGGGTAAGAATATTAATGACGTTCGTGCTTGGCTGGGTAAGAATATTAATGACGTTCGTGCTTGGCTGGGTAAGAATATTAATGACGTTCGTGCTTGGCTGGGTAAGAATATTAATGACGTTCGTGCTTGGCTGGGTAAGAATAATTATATCATATCAATTGTCAACTTGCGAGTTTGGTTATATATGGAAGTTGGAGATGTAGACATTGATATTAACGGGAGATCTCCACTTAAGGATTTTTTTTCTCGACCCCTTTCTCCCTCATGTTTAGCCCCATTGCTTTTGATATTATAAAACCTTTGCCCCATTAGTTTAGCAATTTTAAGAACTTTCACCCCATATTAAGACCTTTCGTGCCATTCAGGTGTCAATTTTATCCTGGCGAGCGATAGCGAGCCTGTAAATTAAGAGGAACCGCCATTCGGCCGGGACATTTTTCTACCGAAAAATGTACAAATATATCTTGAAAGGGACTCAAGGGGGTGTAATTTTAAGCTTGATGGAGGTCTAGGGAACAAACTAAATACCTCCCCTTAAGCAGAATTACCAGTTAAAATACAGTCGAAGCACATTTATATAATTCAATATACTTTTTATCCAACAGGAAACTGTCATAATTGTTGTATTTTTGCTAAGTTTCGGTGTTAACGGCTCCAACTTGCTTATAGCCTGAAACTTGCAAGTGTTCAATTAAACCCGAGTTACGTGGGAATATTTGTACTAATCCCTGTATGGTATCCTGGAATATGTATGGCTCCTACTGACTTCAGTAGGAAATGGAATATTTTCTCCAGGTATTGGATTTTTTTTTCTCCTTATTATCAATAGGAAAAGGTTAAATATTATGTATGACGCCGTCGTAGAGTTAATTATAGCATGGACTCTCATTCTGACTATCGCTGGTTCGAGCCTGGCTGAGAGTAAAAGACATTTAATAGCTCAGGTGTATTTGTGAGATATATTTCATATGTACTGTATTATACATATACTGTACTATATATATATATATATATATATATATATATATATATATATATATATATATATATATATATATATATATATATATATACTAGCTGAGGTACCCGACCCAGCCCGGGGGAAAATCGAAGTCTGGGCTGTCTATCTTGGGGGGGGGGGAGGGTCAATAAAATTGAGGGAGTGGAGGCCCCCCCCTCCCCCATCCCTGCTTAAAACCTATTCTGGCACCCCCTTAGTATGCATGCCAAGTATGGGCTCTCCATCTTGAAAACTGAGGGAGTTGGAGGGGGCACCCTCACCCCCAAGCTTAAAACCTATTCTGGCACCCCCTTAGTATGCATGTCAAGTATGAGCAATCCATCTGGAAAACTGAGGGAGTTGGAGGGCTCTGCCCCCTCCCCCCAGCTTAAAACCTCTTCCGGCACCCCCTTTGTATGCATGCCAAGTATGGGCTCTTCATCTTGAAAACTGAGGGAGTAGATCGTGAACAGACAGAAATTGCTCTTTATATAGTAGATATATACCACGTGTGGTGAAGGTGTGTGTAATAGATTGACAGGTGGATTTGAGAGGCATACGTTGTGAAAATCCCCTGTGGTGGTGGTGGAAGTCGCATCAAATACTAACCATACATTATTCAGCTTTGTATCTGTACTAATCAATTAATATATTGTCAACATAAACACCTATCTCCTTTTTTATTTAGATATATTGATCGCACACAGACCGATTTAGTCTTCCAAAGCTCTGTGTGTTTGAGATAAAAGAAAAGACAAGAAGGAGTGAGTTAAGGGGAGATTTTCATTTGAGGGTTGGGGTTTTTTCTGGACCCCCATCTCCCTCATGTTTAGCTCCATTAGTTTTGATATTCTAAGACGTTCTCCCTATTAGTTTGGAGACTTTAAGACCTGTCGCCCCATTTATGTCAATTTTAAGACCTTTCGTGCCATTTATGTGTCAATATTTTTCCTGGCGAGCGATAGCAAGCCTGTATTTTAGGTGGAATCGGCCTTTGGCCGGGACATTTTGTTATCGAAAAATGTACAAATTTATCTTGAAAGGGGGTCTAGGGGGGTGTAATTTTAAGCTTGATGGAGGTCTAGCAAGGAAACTAAGAAATAAAGGAATAAATGAGTTAATAGGTCTAGGGGGGCATAATTCTAAGCTTGATGGAGATCTAGGGAGCAAACAAAAATCTTCCCCGTAATCCAAGCCTAGAACGAGATAAACAGTCCAGGGTACGCTACACCTGCTGTGTCTCAGTAGTTACTCTATGTGACAGTACGAACAACAACCTAGTCTCTCTCTCACTCACGCACTCACTCACTCTCTCTCTCTCTCTCTCTCATACACACACAAACACACACACTCAAACTCTCACTTTCACCCTCACTCTCTCTCTCTCTCCCTCTCTCTTTCTCTCTCTCTCTCTCCACAAAAATAAATCACTCTTTAGAGTGACTCGATATGACTCTCTAACACAAATACAACCGCTTGATTGTAGCAAAAAAAAAGAAAACAAAAAATAATATATATACCGGTATATATATATACTGTATATACAGTATATATATATATTAGAGGTGGACCGGATATTAATTTCTTGATATTTGCGGATGCGGATGTAGATGCGGATATTTATTTTCAGTATTTGCGGATGCGGATGCGGATAGTACGACATGCAATAATTTTCGCTATATGTAAAGCTATAAATTGTTTGATACACAAAAAATAGGATCTATTAAAGGAAAGGGAACGGCAATGTAACATTGAACACCACACATTTGTTACGAAAAAGCTCCCAAGAATAAAATGTTTTAGTAGTCCTTTACTGGCAATACTTCGTATTGAACGTGTACAAGTGAGAGAGGAGGAAAGAGGGAAGGACGGAGAGGAAAGTAACTGTACTAAACTAGTCCTACTATCTAGGCATATAATAGTTATATTTATTATTGATTGCTTAATTTTGATAAACAAATATATTTCAATATTAGCCCTATTTACTTCTTAACCCTCTGAGGATCCATGAAAAGGACCATGATGCACTTCTTTTTTGTGTTCTCTGACTATTATTAGACGATTTTTTTTCAGATTAGGAAGGGTATATGGAAGTCAGAGGGTTGATTGGGATAGTCTTTATTTCTTTACCCTTTTAATACCCACATATCCTTCCTAAGCAGCATAAAATTGTCTAATGATAGCAAAAATAAACTGCTAAAACGTGTCCGAGCTTCAAGGGGTTAATAGTTAATTAGTTATTCTGTAAAAGTGTAAATATAATAAGTTTTTATGACTTATTAGTTACGAAAATATCCGCACTATATCCACATTATTGGATGCGGATGTACAAAATGATGCGGATATATGCGGATACAAATATCCGGTCCACCTCTTATATATATATATATACCGGTATATATATATATATATATATATATAATATATATATATATATATATATATATATATATATATATATATATATATAAACATAATATATATTCGCCATCTGACTGAAGGGCAAAGCAAATTCTGTAACCTAAGCCTAAGTCCCATATTTGTGGCAGTGGTAATTTATTCAAACAAAGCAGAGAATACACTTGATCCTACACTTAAACTGGCCCAGTCCCGCCCCTGCCAACGATACCTCTGAACAGCGCCGAGAGTTGGAAGGGTTAAGGGGAGGTTTTTAGTTGGTTCCCTAGACTTCCATCAAGCTTAAAATTACTCCCCCTAGACCCCCCTTTCAAGATATATTTGTACATTTTTCGGTAGAAAATTTCCCGGCCAAAGGCCGGTTCCTCTTAAATTACAGTCTCGCTATCGCTCGCCAGGAAAAAATAAACGCCTAAATAGCACGAAAGTTCTTAAAATTTACAGAAATGGGGCGAGAGTTCTTAAAATCGCCAGACTAATGGGGTGGACGTCTTAAAATCTCAAAAGCAATGGGGCTAAACATGAGGGAAAAATCGGTCCAGAAAAAAATCCTTCAGGTGGAAATCTCCCCTTAAGGCCAGATTTGTGTTTAATAGGATTTATTTGTGTTTTATTCATTTAGTTATGCTATTTAGTTTCCTCCCAAGACCTCCATCAAGCTTTATAAAATACCCCCAAGACCCCCATTCGAGATAAACTTGTACATTTTTCGGCCTTCCTCCAAAATTAAAGGTTCGCTATCGCTCGCCAGGAAAAACTCGACACCTAAATGGCACGAAAGGTCTTAAAATTATCAAACTAATGGAGCGAACATCTTAAAATCTCAAAAAAGCTAATTGCAGGACTAAATATGAGGGATTGAACTTCGACTTGCGAACTCACATAAGAACAACACTTAAGCCGGTATCACACGAGAGCATTTATAGTCAACATTCGGTGATCAACATTATTCTGGTAATTTTTTTGGAATATTTTACACCGGTATCGGAAACTAGACTAATGGTAGATGAAATTAAATAACCGATTTTTTTTTAAAGTTAACCTCATAAGTTGCTAGACCAGTGTTGAGGATAAATGTTGAGGGAAAAAGTGCTCGTGTGATACCGGCTTTAGGGATGAATTAATTGACCTCTTGTGAGATTCGGGTTGTAAAGAGATTCAAGCAAAAAAAAAAAAATTGTGTTATAGATATGTGGATCTGCGATTAATGGAATTTATGTGGGTCTTGACTAAATATAGATATGTTTTGTACTACAAGTGTAATTTATTGAAAGCATTCAATGTCCGCTTATTACCGATACCAAACAAACTTGTTCAAAAATGTTGCCAAGAATTTAATTGTGCAATAATATGACTTACAAAATCACTCATGCGATTTTACCTTCAATACAATAAAATTAATTACAAGACAAACCACCTCGGGGTAGGCAACGTGTTCTTTGTATAATATAACCAAGACAGCTGACCTAGAAAATACTCTGCTCTCAACAATACTTAATGGCAACCAGGATCCCCCTTCAAAATATATATGTAAATTTTTCGGAAGAAACATTTCCCGGCCGAAGACAGGTTCCTCCTAAAATACAGGCTCGCTATCGCTCGCCAGGGAAAAATCGACACCTAAATATCACGAAAAGTCTTGATATTGACAGAGAAAAGGGCCCAAAAGGTCTTAAAATCGCCAAACTAATGGTGCTAAGCATGAGGGAGAAGGGTGTCCAGAAAAACCGACCATCTCCCGTTATTAACGCTTGTTTTCATAACCCTTTCTTTCCTTTCGCAGCGCCGTTAAAAGACGAAGTAACCTGCAAAATTACGTTACGTTTAGAATTGGGCATGCGAATCCCTCTAATCTCCATAAACAACAACATTCCCTCAGCATGCGTTCGTTTTGTATTCTGGGAAGTTTGAAGACATGTTTAACCCCTTCTGTACCGGCGACGTCTTTTTAATATGAGTCTAGCTATGTTTAGATGAGTTTGTGCAGTTTAAGAAGGATCTGTGGTAGTAAAAAGGGTTACGTGAGATAGTTGGAAGCCTGTTAATTGCTGGGGGCTCTTTATAAACTGAACGAAATCGTCTAATAGTAGCCAGAGTCAATTTACAAAGACGTCACCGGTACAGAAGGGGTTAAAAATACGAGTGATAAGAGTTACCTCCCCAGCTTAATTTAGCCAGTCTCAACCATATAATAACAAACACTAATCCTGTACAATCAGTCAGTAGCCAAACCCGCACTCCCTTAACCCTTTCTCTGCGGGAATGTTTCCGCCTATTTCCGCCATATTAGGGCTCATTTAGGCACTCCTGATTGATTAGGCAAGTGTCTGAATTAAATTAAATTTATTCAGCCGAAAACTAGAAGAAAATAGCTTCATAATGACACCAAAACGAGCTTCGTAACTCTACATAGATATTCGCTAATATGAGCAATTCTCGCTAATGTCTCGCTACATTTGCCTCTGGCAGCACTGTATACCTAGCGAAGTAGCGAGACTCTGACTCAGAGCCTTCAGTGACACAGCCGCCTGGCTGGGAGAAGAGCGTGTGGCCTGCCGCGCTCCCGCTTCCTTGCACTCGATCTTTTAAAAGCCTGTAAATTGCCATGGCGTTCCGGAACGTCTCCCGCAGGGAAGGGTTGAAGGAGTAGGGAGGTTCAGCAAGAAAAGGCTTGCTGATCTCTTAATGGGAGTAAATTCTGGAGGTGTGATTCCCAGTCCCATCCTCCAGGGGCTATCTGCGCCACAAATGTGAAGGGCGATGGGGTCGCCAAATCCCTACGCCTCAAACCAAATCTCTAAGCCTCATAATCTCTAGTCTCGTCCAAATGAATAGACTATAATTTTCATCGGAGAACTTCAGCTTATAAGTGGACCACCATTACTGCTTCCTGCTATAATAAACTACCTAATATTACAGTCTCTTTCTTTAGCAGCTGACGGTAAATTATCATATCCATATCTTGAGGGGATAGTAGCCGGAGTTTTTTTGTTTCTATTAATTTATTTATTCATATATTTGTTTAGTTTCTTCTGTAGACCTCCATCATGGTTAAAAAAGAGCCCCCTAGACCCCCCCCCCCCTTCAAGATAAATTTGTATATTTTTTGGTAAACAAATGTCCCGGCCGAAGGCCGATTCGTCTTAAAATTACAGGCTCGCTTTCGCTCGCCAGGAAAAAATCAACACCTAAATGGCACGAAAGGTCTTAAAATTGACAACGAAATGGGGTGAAAGGTATTAAAATCGCCAAACTAAAGGGGCCAAACAGCGTAAAATATCAAAACTAATTGGCTAAACACGAAGGAGAAAGGGGTCCAGAAAGGGGTCCAGAAACACGACCCATCTCCCCTTAACTACTCAGCTACTACGAATATTATGCTGTAGCGATTTATGTTGTTAATTAGGAAGATCTGTTAAGGGGAGGTTTTTAGTTTGTTTTCTACTCTTCCAGCAATCTTAAAATTTCACCCCCTTGACCCTCTTTCAAGATAAATTTGTACATTTTTCGGTAGAAAAATTTCCCGGCTGAAAGCCGGTATCTATTATATTACAGGCTCGCTATCGCTCGCCAGGATAAAATCGACACCTAAATGACACGAAAGGTCTTAAAATTGACAGAAATGGGTCGAAAGTTCTTAAAATCGTCAAAATAATGGGGCGAACGTCTTAAAATTAGAAAAGCAATGGGGCTAAACATGAGGGAAAAAGGAGTCAAGAAAAAAATCCCTCAAGTGGAAATCTCTCCTTAATATTATGATGCAGACAGATCGTAGTTTCATAGATTTCCTTTAGATAATTATATACGCTGTTCAGAGATTCAGTTTACCGGCAGCTGAAAATATATCGACTATGGTACCCAACTGTACTCTTATTAATTACAAGGCATATATTTCATTTATAAGTAACACCCCGTTCTTAACATTAATCATCAATTACAAACCCCAATGCACTTGAATAAACTAATGAAAGCATATGGTCCTCCCGGGATTCGAACTCGGGACACCACACCCAGAACATAGGCATCTATGTATATTTATGCCACAAATAAGGAAACGAATATTGATTTCGGTTGTTTTTTATGGCCACTCTACCTCATTCAATAAAAGGGAGAAGAAGAAGAAGAAGAAGAAGAAGAAGGTAAAAGAGTGGATAAATGTATGTTATTGTTTTACGAAATCCATTGTGTAGTGGAAACAATAACATATGCATCCGGTTTTTGTAATTGCACTGCTGAATTCTCGTGTAATAATTAACCTGCACTTTGTAAGCGAATGAGGTCTATTGTTTGTTCCAGAAACACTTATGAAATGTGTGTGTTTATGTAGTTAATTAAGGTTAACAAGAGATAACAGTGTTTTTGTTTTCAGTGACCCATGTCAAATCCAAGCTGCATTGTGGCTACAATAATTAAAATTTAATAGTTAGATAAGTAGGTCAGTATGAAAGAATAGCATATATTTACACTCATACACACACACACAGTAGTTATATATATATATATATATATATATATATATATATATATATATATATATATATATATATATATATAATATATAAGATTTTCTACTTCAGAGTCGTGTTTCCTTTTTAATGGCACTTTATAAAGTCAAGTAGATGGGTTAAGTATGGGTTCAAGTTTAGGTCCAGCAATGAGTAATGTTTTTCATTGTACTAGAGAAACAGTGGTTAAATAGTTGCCCTGATGAGTTTAAACCATTGTATTACAGGCGTTATGTAGATGATCTATTCCTGATATTTGAAAATGATAGTGCAAATAAGAAATTTCTGGATTACATGAATAAACAACATAGAAAATATCCTTTACTTCCGAAACTGAGAATAATGGTTCATTAGCATATTTGGATGTTTTAGTTAACAAAACGGAACAGGGACTAGTCACCGGAATATATAGGAAACCTACATCCACAGATCAAGGATTAAATTGGTATAGTTTCAGTGTTTCACTCCATTACTTTACAAAATTAATTCTATAAAAACTTTGTTAAACAGAGCGTATAATGTATGTTCCACTTATGATACTTTACATGCTGAAATGTGTAGGCTCAGGAGATATTTCAAAATGAACAATTATACAAATTATATTTTTGATAGTATTCTAAATTAATTAATTTCTGTTAAAATTTGCAATCAACAAACAACTACTTTTCAAGTCCCGAAATTAATTAAATATATCAAAATGCCATATTACGGTCACATCAGTTTTAAGTATAAGTAGGTCATAACTAAATTACTTAAAGATGTTTTCCCAGCGGTGGATTTTCGGGTAATCTTAACTAATGACGTCAGAATTGGTAACTTTTTTAACGTAAAATATCAGATACTGGATCTCATGTGCTCAAACATCGTGTATGAATTTTCATGTCCTGGTTGTGAGGTCAGGTACATAGGATCCACTGGACGATCCTTGAAAGTCAGGGTGTTTGAACACATGGGTAGGAGTGTGAGATCAAATAAATTGTTACAAACTGCTTCTTTTTCGGCCATTAGGAACCACGCACGCGAGGAAGACCATGCTTTTAGTATACAGGACTTTAAAGTAATTGCGAGATTCTATAGCCATTATGAAACATTGATCGGTGAAAAATTGCTCATTGAAAAATTGAAACCTGAGTTGACCATTTCCAATAATTCATAGACTACACCTGCCGCTCATGATTTATATGTCCCTCCCTTCTCCCAAGATAAGGGAGACCCTCCTTGTATTAAGTCTCCTGTTCAAACCATGGACCTTAGTGTGCCGGGTTCTCTTGACACGCCCTGCTCCTCAGCACTACCCGTTAACCGACTTACAGTTTCCACTGACCACCTGCAGAGTGACACCAGTGTTGGTGACCCTTCACCTCCCATCTACACTGTTTCTCCACCATTTCAGCCGATTGTTAGTTCAGCCACTACCTCCACCTCACTCGTTGCAACTCTGGAGCCTCATATGCCTCATTCCGGCCCCCAACATCGGCGGAAACCTCAGCGTCAGTTTGTCCCCAATGCCACCCTCCGGCACTTCGATTCACTTTTTGGCGATGATGACTGGCCGCGTTTCCTCGTCATACGACCGGCTTCCTACATCTCGGGGGCTAAGTTAGAGAACCTCCTCCTCTCGGCGCATGCAACTTCGGATTTATTGTTCCGTGAGACTGGTAATAATGATTGGATTGTGGAAACCACTACTCGTGCCCAATCTGAGACATACCTATCTCTTACTACCTTGAATTATATCCCTGTTACTGTCACGAAACATAACGACCTCAACTACATCCTGGGTACTGTTGTTCTACCCTCAACTTATGACCATGACGGACTTGGATAAAGCTCCACCAACACGACCCAAATTCAAAACCGTCAGGGATAACGACCGAGGACCGAGGACAGCCATGAATGTAAATGTAGATCCGACCAGAACCAAAAATTCGATGAAAGAACGATCTGCGAGTTCTAAAACCGCAACTTTAAAGGTTTTCTATGCAAACGCTCGTAGCATACGCAATAAATTTTCAGATTTAGAGGAACTAGTGTTTACAGAAAATTATGATGTGATTGGCATAACAGAATCTTGGCTCAATACACAAGATAGAGACTTTTTAGCAGAGTATTCACTTCCCGGTTATGTAATGTTTGAGAACAGCCGAATAAATAAAAATGGAGGTGGCGTTTTATTTTATATCAAAGAAAGTCTTAACCCGACCCTCGTGTCAAAACCTCAAATTGTGAACGTCGACACATCTTTTGTGCTAATAAAGAATAATAAAGGTACAAAAATAATACTTGCGTTAATATACAGACCTCCAGCTCAATCAGTGCAAACTGACCGAGAAATTTACGAACAAATTGCAGATGTAAGTAACTCACAAGATACCGTAATTTTTGGCGACTTTAATTTACCTGTGACCAAGTGGGGCGATAATCTTACTTCACACTCCGGACATGACTTGTATACGAACTTGCAAGAGAGTTCGCTTTATCAATTTGTTCGAATGCCGACCCGTGGTAATAACGTTCTTGACATTGTACTTGCAACAAAAGAAGAATTGATAGAGAATTTGAATGTTGGTGATGAATTCAGTAACAGCGACCATCGTACGATAACTTTCACTTTAAAGTTTACTAGTAACGAACCAAATAGTAGCATCGAAAAAGTCCCTAATTTCAAGAAAGCAAACTTCCATAAACTTAGAGCTATGTTTAAAGAAACTGACTGGAGCTTTTTAATTAACAATAACGACATAAATACATCTTGGAAGTTATTCGAAACCACTTACCTAAAAGCAGTGCAAGACTGCATACCATCGAAAATACGGCGTCCAGGCCATAATAATAAGCCCAAATGGTGGAATAAAGATATTTCAAACTGCCTGCTTGCTAAAAAATTTGCTAATGATAGATTAAAATCCTCACAAAATGACGAAGAACGGGTGAAATTTGTAGAGCTACGACGCAAAGCCAAAAAGTTAATTAAGCAAAGTAAAAAGACCTTAGAGTTACATATTGCGAATCAAAGTAAAACAAACCCGAAAGAATTCTATAGTTATATCAGAAAGAAAAAAGTAGTTACTTCAACTGTTGGACCGTTCGTCGATGAAAAAGGAGAATACACCAAAGACGAAGTACAAATGAGTAATGCCCTCAATACCTTCTTTGCATCAGTTTTTACAACAGAAGACCTCAGTGATATCCCTACACCATCGCCGATTCAGATTGATAATTCAGATGTTCTAAGCAATATCACCGTTACAGAGAGAGAAGTATTGAATTGTTTAGATAAACTCAAGGTAAATAAAACGCCAGGACCTGATACAATCTCGCCTAGAGTTCTAAAGGAAGCTAAGAATGAGCTCTCCAAACCACTGACATTACTATTCAATAAATCCTTGCAGTCTGGAACTATGCCTGATCAGTGGAAGCTAGCCAACGTAACACCGATATTCAAAAAAGGCAGCAAATCCCTACCCAGTAACTATCGTCCAATTAGCTTAACCTCAGTTGTATGTAAAATGCTAGAAACGGTCATACGAGACAGACTCGTAAATCACTTAGAGGAAAATAACATACTTAAAGATACTCAACACGGCTTTCGTAAAAAACGTTCCTGTTTAACAAACCTCTTAGACTTCTTCCACAATATCCTCAACCTCTACGATGAGAGTAAAGCTGTAGATATTATATACCTTGATTTTCAAAAGGCCTTTGACAAAGTTCCCCACAAACGTTTACTGCTAAAACTAAAAGCGCATGGAATACAAGACGGTGTGTTGAAATGGATAGAAAATTGGCTCAGCAACAGAAAGCAAAGGGTAGTCATAAACGGTAAGGCATCTAAATGGACCAATGTAAGTAGCGGGGTACCCCAGGGATCGGTACTAGGACCAATTATCTTTCTAATTTACATCAACGACATAGATGAGGGTCTCACCTGCACAATCTCAAAATTTGCTGACGATACAAAAATTGCAAATAGCGTACTCTCAAAAGAACAAGTTGACGATATGCAACACAATCTAGATAAATTGTCATGTTGGGCCCAAATTTGGCAAATGAGTTTCAATGCGGATAAATGTAAAGTACTACATGTCGGATACCTAAATGAGAAAGCAAACTATTCGATGAATGGCACTCAGCTTAAGAATGTAAACAGAGAAACTGATCTGGGAGTAACAATATCGAGTAACCTAAAACCGAGTCAACAATGTTCAGAAGTTGTTAAGAAGGCAAACAAAATAATTGGCTTTATAGGCAGGTCATTTGAGCATAAATCCAAAGAAGTTATCCTAACCCTTTACAATTCCTTAGTCCGCCCTCTTCTGGAATACTGCGTTCAATCCTGGTGCCCTTATTACCAAAAGATATAAACAAGCTAGAACGAGTTCAACGTAGAGTTACCAAAATGATACCTAGCCTAAAGAACAAACCATACGAAGAGCGTCTTAGAGAATTAAATCTATTTCCTTTAACCCAGCGCAGATTAAGAGGCGACTTAATTCAAGTGTTCAAAATCATCAAAGGCATCGACAATATGAACTGTAGTAAGTACTTCACTATCGACCAATCTAATTACACGCGGGGAAACGGTTGCAAAATTATTGGTAAATCTTTTAACTCGCACGAATCTAAGAATTTCTTCTTCAATCGAGTTGTCAACTTGTGGAATGGGCTTCCCCGAGACGTTATAGACTGCAGCACCGTTGATTCATTTAAATTCCGCCTAGACAAATATCTCGCATCAAACCCGCGACTGACTGCGTTTGTAAATGAATAACTTTATCCTCCCCTCAGTTACTAACCCATATGTCCCCTACTTACTTCCTAGTCCTGCCACGTTAGTGGCAGGGCAGTAGTTCCCTTTCCAATGTTCCCTTACCCACTCTAAACCACTGTTTGGACACTTGATCCTCAGTGTTTTGGAGGACAAGCAACCTAGAAGGGTCACTAGACCTGTTGTTGCTTGATTTCCTTTGTACTCCTTTGTACTCCTTTGACTTCCTGATAAGTCGACCCTCCTGTCGTCGTTGCGTTTGCATTATCCAAATGTGCACGACGTTGATTTGTATAGTATCCCAAACAAATCAACTCCTACTCATCCTCTCCGCATAGCTCGCATTAAGTTTAGTGGACGTTCCCTCCCACGAGACGTCAGGATCGAAGGACAAAGTCGTGAAGTACCGCCTTATGTCCCCAAACCGTTACAATGTACAAACTGTTCCACCTTTGGTCACTCAGCTGGTAGGTGTAAGAAGGTTCGGGTGAGTGCCTTCTGTAGCTCCGTTAAACATGCTACCCATTGAAATTGTGGCACTCCAAAGTGTGTTAACTGTGGCCTTGAACACCATGCTCGCTCAAAGCAATGCGTGTTCTACATGTACAATGCTGAGTTAAAGCTTCTCATTAGTCGGTCAGGCATGTCTGTCAGGGAAGCTAAGCAAGAACTGAGAGTAAGAGATGTTATAGATCCCTCTAGAAATATGACTTACAGTGCTAGACTTTGTGCACCTACAACTGACGTTTCTCCCGGTAGTCGACGACGTGAGGACAGTGATGCTGAGTTGGATTCACCCCTTCCTAGTCCAACCACTGTTCCCCTCTCTAACCGATTTCATGCACTGAATACCCCTCCCCCTGTCCATGAAGCCTCCACCCCAAAAGCATCCGCGTCCCCTTCACCCGTAACTGATCTTCAATCCTTGCCTCTTGCCCCGGCTCCCTCTACCGATGTTGACGATGTCCTGGATTCTACCCCCTCCACCAGTAAACGCCGATCTGATGCTCTACATTCTTCCTCCTCAGATCGTCAATCTCCCTCCGTAAAACGTAAGACCCTCACAGCCCGACCTATGCCTCCCAAACCTCAACGTGTCCTTCCTCGCTCTCGCATCTTCCGCTCTGATATGGGTTCTCCTTCCCAGCCTCTCTCACTCCACACCCCCTCTACGCCTGCATCCCCTCTGCCTACTCGTCCTCGACCTCACGCATCTATCAAAGCTACCACCTCGGGCTCCCATGCACCCCACTGCGGCTGTCATGACTGCTTTGTGCGCGAGTATCGCCGGACGCCTACCCGCACTAAATCCACTGTTGCTGCGTTGATACGCTCCTTTCTCCGTGACCGACGTTTACCAACCCCTGATAACACCGCCTCTCATAACTCTTCATGCTTATGCGTTTTTCACTTAAAGTCACGTTCAGATCTTTCACACTCCAAGGTAGCTACTATCCTCCATGACCTATCCTCTAATGTGTCTCCCCACCGTCCACGTCGAAACTCCCTGCCTTCTCATGACCCTCCCCCCAGACCCGTTCCTCTTCATCTCCGACAGCCGAACAGTGCTGTTAATTTACGTAACCTGACGTCTCTCACTTAACCTGCTCAATCCCTATATACTACAATGGAATTGTAATGGTCTCTCATCTAGAGTCCATCTAGGCGAGATCCAGCGTTTACTCCGTGTCTATAATCCAATGTGTATTTGTTTACAACACATTGGAAATTATGATAAATCCATCATCAACTACCACCTTGCGTGCTGTTCTCTATCCCCTGATGGAGAATATGGCACAGCAATTTATGTCCATCATCGAGTAACTTTTGACTTATTTCCCATTCGTACAAGTTTCCTACAGCACTCTATCCTTACTCTTCATATCCCCGATGGTAACTCTGTTACCATTTGCGATATCTATAACCAACCTGCTTACAATTATGACCTTTCCTTGCTTTCTCAGTTTGTCTCTACACTACCCTCTCCCATCTTACTGTTGGGTGACTTTAAAGCCCATAGCCCTATATGGGACCCTACTTCCTCCAATCCTGATACAGCCGGTTCGCAGATTGAACATTTGCTTCTGACCCGTGACTTTTGCTGCCTTAATGAGGCCGACTCACACACTTACTTTTCTGCTTCCTATCATACTTATTCCTCTGTTGATGTCGCCCTGTGCTCCTCAGCAATTGTTGATAAGTTCGAGTGGCGGATCCGTGTTGATACGTTCTCGAGCGATCACTTTCCTGTCATCCTGTCTTACTTGCAATTCCGTCCATGTCCTTCCCTCCCTCGCTATAACTTCCACAAAGCTGACTGGGACGCATATGTCCTTCACACCAGACAAATCCCACCTTTTAATCCCTTCCGGGATCCTGATGAAACGCATTCTTTCCTCGTTAATTTTTTTACTAATGCAGCTACTAAGTCTATACTCCAGATGACTTCTACCCCCCTACGTCGTCGAGTCCCCTGGTGGGACAGCACCTTATCCACTCTTGCTAAAAGTAAACATGGATTAGGCCGCCGCCTCGATAGTCTCAATAAACGTTACAATTCTTTATGTTCACCCTTACCTTTACGTGATGACCTTCTATGCCATTCCATCTCGTTATTGATGGATATATGTGCCATCGCACCTCACTACAGTCGACTATCAGCTAAATTCCGTCGAGAAGTCATCCGTAGTAGATCCGAATCCTGGAAAACTTATGTATCCACCATTTCCCCGTCTACCCCGATATCACGCGTTTGTCATAAATTCAGGAATATTAACAGCCTTCACATTGCCCCTCCGCACCATGCTTTAGTACACGGTGGCCATACTGTTCACGATCCCCTTGAGATATCGAACCTCTTGGGTCAACATCTTGCCGATGTCAGCAGTAATGAGAGGTTAGACGATAATTTCCGCCGCCATAAACTTGAAATGGAGTCGACCCCCCTCGATTTCTCTTCACCAGACACCTTTGATTATAATGCATGCTTTACTATGGATGAATTTGAACATGCACTCTCCAATTGTCCTAACTCCGCTCCTGACCAAGATAACATAAGTTTTGCCTTACTCACTAACTTAGCCCCCCTTGCTAAATCCTACCTCTTGCAATTTTATAATCAGGTGTGGATCCGTCATCAATTTCCTACCTCATGGAAACATGCTATTGTTGTCCCAATTGCAAAACCTGAAAAAGACCCGAGCTTGCCCTCGAGTTATAGACCAATATCCCTCACCAGTTGTCTTTGTAAATTAATGGAGAAATTGGTCAATACTAGACTTACTTGGTTCCTCCGTCAACACTCTATTCTCACTCCGACCCAATTTGGCTCTCGGAAAGATCGATCTACTCTGAACTCGCTTACGTTATTAGAATCTCCTATCAAACGTGGCTTTGAAAGTAAGTCCATCACCGTCGCCATTTTCTTTGACATCCAGAAGGCATATGATACCATGTGGCGGCATTCCATCCTGCAACTACTTCATGATAGTGGTGCCCGTGGCCATCTACCTTTTTTTATTTCCAACTTTCTTTCGGATCGAACATTCCAGACTCGAGTGGAGGGAATTCTTTCTAATGTCTTTCCACTCGTCAATGGTGTTCCCCAGGGCAGCGTTCTCAGCAGCAAACTTTTTTCCGCGGCCATAAATAAAGTCATTCAACAATTGCTGCCGGAAATCCATGGCAGCCTGTACGTTGATGATTTTACCATCTACAGTATTGCACTGCCCGTACCCTCAGACATGCTCAACGTATACTCAACATCTCCATCCAACGGGTGATCGCCTGGGCATCTTCAGTTGGCTTTCAGTTTTCGGCTGAGAAAACTAAGGCAATAGTCTTCTATCGCGACAAACGCTGGAGATTTCTTTCTATCCCAGTGTTAAATTCTTAGGCGTAATCTTTGACCAACATTTGAACTGGAGAGACCATGTTCAGTATACTAAAGGTAAAGGCCTTCGTGCTCTCAACCTCCTCAGAAAACTATCCCATACCACTTGGGGTGCCAGACGTACCACTATGTTGATGCTCTACAAGCCGGTGGTTCTTTCCATCCTCGACTACGGCTGCCCCATTTATGGGTCTGCCTCTGCTTCCGTTTTGAAGATGTTGGACCCTGTTCATACGCAGGGTATGCGTCTCTGTACTGGAGCTTTCCGTTCCTCCCCAAATACCCCCGTCTTAGCTGAGAGTGGCGAGCCCCCGCTCTCCCTCCATCGCAATTTAGTTACTATGCGCCGTGCATTAAAAATTAAACATAGTGACTCTCCCACTAATTCCCTTTTCAGTGATATCTTCATTCCCGATCCGTGTCCATCTTCCCCCTCCTTTCCGATTCATGCTACAATTCTCCTCAACTCTCTTGACTTTCACATTGCTGTTTCGCCGCCTGTTGTCTCCCCTTCCCCCCCATGGGTTATCTCTCTCCCCAATGTTTGCACTCACCTTTCCTTCCTCTCTAAGAAATATCCTTTTGTCCCTAGCCATCACTGCCAATACGCACTCGAACACATAAGTCGTAACGGCCCCCATTTTGCCATCTTCACTGACGGGTCTAAGACTGACTCTGGGGTGGGCCTCGCTGCTGTGTCCTCTACTAAGCTCTTTCAGTTTTCTCTCCCTTGCCAAGCCTCTATATTTACTGCTGAACTTTTAGCTATCCAATCCGCTATTGACATTATACGTGACACTCCTCAACAGCCCTTTATAATTTACAGTGACTCTCGTAGTGCCCTTGAAGCGCTCCGTGCTTATTCCTCCCACGTAATAGTTTTAGCCATAAAACACGCTCTCCACGAGATGAGCCTACGTGGATTCCAGATCCAGTTATGTTGGATTCCTGCTCACATCGGTGTCCGTGGCAATGAAGACGCCGATGCTGCGGCTAAGGATGCTATTTTAATGATCCCTCGCCAGCCCCACCTTCCGTTAGGTGATTGGCTGTCCTTACTCAAGCCTTCTATTCTTTGCACGTGGCAATCTCATTGGGATGCTCTACTCTGCAATAATAAACTCCGTGCTATCAAACCTTCTGTCCGTCCTTGGCCCTCGTCTTCCAGGTCTAACAGGTGTGAGGAAGTTTTACTAACTAGACTTAGGATAGGCCATTCCCGGCTGACTCACGGTTATTTAATGATTTAATGTCTACTCCCCGCACTCCGCCCCCTACCTGCTCCTCCTGTTGTTCCCCTCTAACTGTTCGCCACGTCTTTGACTGCCCAGATACTGCCCGTCTGCGTAGGGCTTGTTTTGGTACTAAATCATTCACTGACCTTTTATCCGATTCTCCGTCATTTTCCTTCCCCCCCCCATCGTCCGTTCTTTGCGTCGCCGCCTTAAGCTCCTTTCAGTAATCTGATCTAATCCTTCGGGCCAGACCTATGAGAGTTCCGTATGGAGCTCAGTGGTCTGGTTAATCTGCTCTACATAACTAACTAACTAACCATAGACTATTGAGCGATATAATTTTTTTTGTTTTGTTTGGTTAGGGTTTAAGTTTGAATTATAGGTTAGGTAACGTAAACATGATTTTCTTATTACTGTTTAGTCTTACTGTGGTTGCTGTTTACTGAGGTGAAGGTAGTTCTCTTATGTATTTTATATTGGTTTTGGTGTTAATTCATATTGTATTAAACTTAGTTTTTAGATTCACTTTAATTTTAAATAACGCATTTTTTCATTGTCTAGGATCATAATGTACACCTGAAGATGGCCTCTGGTTGTGGCCGAAAATTAGTTAATAAAGATGGAGCTCAGCAACATATTGTCCCTATTCTTCCTACTGGTATATATATATATATATATATATATATATATATATATATATATATATATATAGAGAGAGAGAGAGAGAGAGAAATTTTACTATACATACGTTCATTACATATCTCAATTACAATGTTCATTACGGTGACGCTTTGTGTGTTATTTTTCTGGCTGCCATTATATTAAGGGGAGGCAGACCGATGAAGGTCTAGCGAACAAACTAAGAACTAATGGAATAATTGAATTGATAGACCAAAACAAATGCCCATCTCCCCTTAAACCCCTTCAGCCCCTTGACGCAATTTTACCTTTGATTTGGCTAAAGTTAGAGGATTTTATGCAGCTTAAGAAGGTTCTATATTGTTCAGAGGGTTTATGGAGATCGTACTTACCCCTTTGAGTCCTAGAGGTAGATCATAAGCTAAATCAAAGCATACAATGGTAGCCAGAATAAGATAAAAGTTACGTCATGGTACTGAAGGGGTTAAGAGTTTTCTATATCGTGGGTATATATAATAATGTAGAGTTAATTATTGTGGCCGTGTGTTTAGTTTGGGTGTGGGTAATGACGTCACGGCCTATCTCGCGCCCTGAGGCAAGACCTGAGGATACACTTAAGGGACGAGGGTTATTTGGTTGTCATGGTTCCCCTTCTCCCTCATGTTTAGCCCCATTAGATAGACTACAAAAACTGTCCATCTCCCCTTACGAGTTTTCTATATCGTGGGTATGTAGTAATGTAGAGGTGTGGCCGTGTTTTGTTTGGGTGAGGGTAATGACGTCACGGCCTATCTCCCACCACATCCCACCCTGGCCTGAGGATACACTTAAGGGGAGGCTGGCCGTTTGTTTGGTCTATTTATTCATTTATTCATATATTTGTTTAGTTTCCTCCCTAGACCCTAGACCCCCCTTCAAGATAAGTTTGTAAATTTTTCGGTAGAAAAAATTCCCGGCCGAAGGCCGATTCCTCTTAAAATTGCAGGCTCGCTATCGCTCGCCAGGAAATAATCTACACCTAAATGGTACGAAAGGTCTTAAAATTTACAACGAAATGGGTCGAAAGGTGTTAAAATCGCCAAACTAATGGGCCGAACGTCTTATAATCTAAAAACTAGTGGTGCTAAACATTAGGGAGTCCAGAAAAACGGTCTGCCTCCCCTTAAAGGACGATGGTTATTTTTTATTTTGGCCCCCCCCCCCTTCTCCCTCATGTTTAGCCCCATTAGACTACCAAAACAAAAAACTGTCCATCTCCCCTTAAGAGTTTTCTATATCTTGGGTATGTATAGTCTATTCAATGTAAGTAGGCGAGAAATCATGACCTCTAACCTCTGTAACTCAAACACGACTAGAGTAATCGAGCTAATATATCTACCATTTGGGAATAGTCAGTCAAGGAATAGATGTGGAAATGTACAGCCAATTTGCTCTAGCCCTTTTTGAGTTACAGAGGATTGAGGTCATGATTGTTCGCCTACATACAGCGAATAGACTATAGTAATGTAGAGGTGTGGCCGTGTGTTTTGTTTGGGTGAAGGTAATGACGTCACGACCTATCTCCCGCCCTGAGGCAAGACCTGAGGATACACTTAAGGGACGAGGGTTATTTTTGTTGTATGGTTCCCCTTCTCCCTCAATGTTTATTCCCCATTAGTTTTCGGATTTTAAGACGGCCCATTAGTTTGGCAATTTCAAGACATTTCGCCCCATTTCTTTGTCATTATTTAGACTTTTCGTGTCATTTTTTCCTGGCAAGCGGTAACGAGCCTGTAATTAACCCGTTGAGTACCAGTGACGTGTGTTTTAATATATTCTAGCTATAATTTGACGATGTTATGCAGCTTGGGAAAGATTTGTGGTAGTTAGGAGAGTTGTCTGAGATAGTTCGAAGCCTTATAATTGCTAGAGATCCTTCCTAAACTGCAAAAAATCGTCTAAATATAGCTAGAATAAAAACAAATAGACGCCCCTGGTACTGAATGGGTTAAGGAGTGATCGGCTTTCAGTCGGGATATTTTTCTACCGAAAAACGTACAAGTATATCTTGGGGGTATGTTCTTAAGTTTGGTGGAGGTCTAGGGAGGAAACTAAAATAATAATAAATAAATTAAAACAAATCAACCAAATTAGTTAAAATAGGACTTCAGAGGCATCAACCCTATTGGATTATTAAGCCAGCACACTGTAGTCAAGAATATCGTCAGGACTGGAGCCTCTCTGCGAAAACCACAGTCCCTTTACCAAAAAATGCAATCTTTCCGTAAGTAAACAGAGACTGAACAACTGCCGACGTTATGAACATTAGGGGAGCAAGGCAGTACCCAGGGAAGGCCACATAGGCATACGATAAGGAGATGCTGAAACTCCTGTTTCATTTGTCTGGCCTCTCCCACTGTTTCTATTTGTGCCTCGCCTACACAGAGAGTAAGCCAGCTAATAACATAATACTAAAATGTTACCCGTTTAGTATCAGTTCCGTCCTTTTCATGTTATACTGGTTGGTAATAGACGATTTTATTCAGTCTGCAAAAGGCCTGCAGCAATTAAGAGTCTTCGAACTATGTTAATTAACCCTTTTTACTACCACAGATCCTTCTTAAGCTGCACTATCTATCTATCTATTGCCTGACGCCGTGATCCCCGAAGGGGTGGCCACGAACGAACCGCCCCCATGCACCTCTGTCCCCAGTCAGTCGACGCCCCTCCCCCCAACCAGCACCGCCTTCGTTCATGTAGTTCCTCACTCCATCCTTCCACCTCATATTCGGTCTACCTCTCCCCCTCTGTCCCTCCACCTCGCTCTCGTACACCCTCTTAGTCATTCTCTCGCTTTCCATACGTTCCATATGGCCGAACCATCTCAAGTTGTTCCTTTTCACACTTTCCAGCACATCTACCTCCACACCACACCTCCTTCTTACTTCCTCATTAGTCTGTCTATCCCTCCATGTAACTCTGCACGCACTCCTTAAGTAATTCATTTCCACTGCTCTCACTCTTGGTCTGAGTCTCTCAACCAACGTCCATGCTTCGCTTCCGTAAGTCAGTGTCGGAATTACCACACTGTCATGCAAGGACTTCTTCACTTCCATACTGACCACCCTATTTCTTGTTACTGCTTTTAGCGTTCCTACAACCCTCTTCCCCTGTTGTACCCTCTCCCGCACCTCTTCATCCATAGTCCCATCTTTACTCAACACACTGCCCAGATACTTAAAGAGTTGACGATCTCCATAGCCTGACCGTTCAGCTTCACCTCACACTCTGTGACTTCACCCCTTTCGAAGACCATAACCTTGCTCTTCCCCGTATTTACCTTCAAATTCCGTTTTTCGCACACTGTTCCAAACTCATTTACCAGACCCTGCAACTCCCATTCATTATCACTCATCAGAA
>CM064487.1:8284687-8379687 GCA_032716605.1 Paralithodes platypus | reverse complement strand
CCTGACACGTAAAAACTGTCCACACATACCTCATCGCCCACCAGCCAAACACTCAGTTATATTCCTCTCCCACAAACACACATTAACACACACACACACACACACACAGCCCGTAGCCTAGTAGGTAGAGCTCTCGTCTCACACACGAGGGGTCGGGGGTTCAATCCCCCGGCCGGGCGGAGACAAATTGGGCTTGTCTCCTTTCATGTGTTAGCCTCAGTTCACCTAGCTGTAAATAGGTACCTGGAATAAGTGGACGACGTTGTGACGTCCCATCTGGGGTTGGCAAAAATGGTACAAGGCGAGATGGGTATCATATGGTTCACCTAAGCTGATGGCTACCTAAGCCTTCGGGCGAGACGGTACCGTCTATAGTGAGAATGGTACCATACAGATCCACCCTAAGCCTTCGTTTCCGATGTCGCCAATTGGCTAAATACAGACTACACACACATCCACAGCCATTCCAACAATACATAAAACACTTAACATGCATTTCACGCAATACATTCCCAGTTAAGGAGGCGCGATAATAATGAGCTTAGCTCGCATTGCGTGGATTCCCCTTGACGAACAAGTAACTGAGTAACACACACACACACACACACACACACACACGCATACAGACAGTATATAATGCATTGCATATTAATGTCACACTTCGAAGACTTTTCCTGAAAAATAACCCCATGATCAATAATGTTGATATATACAGAACAGAATCCAGTAACCTACTCATTGAATGGCACTATGGATAAACACATTGCAGAATAGCAAAACGTTAATATATTACATCATTCTGAGAACATAAAAGACCATACAGACAATATGAACATGAATGAAAAGGTTAAATTATGAACCTATAGGACAAATAAATCATCAAAGCACGCAGACAAGATAAATTAATTGGTGTAAGAACATCATAGCATACCGACTCCTTGGGCACACACATACTGTATATAACACTATAGAGGTATTTTATCTGTGCAATATTACGTAATGCATGTATACAGACTAATAGCACACACAACAAAGCCACTCCAACAGCTTCCTCTCTCTCTCCAACACTCCGCTCTCAACACTCTTCGGAAAGTAGATACGAGGTACCGTTGTAAAGGCTTATCCCTCAATACCTTCACCTGACCTGACCACCTGACCTGCTTCTTTTATATATACTAAACCCCTTCAATAAACATAAACAATTTACTGACTCACAGCATGGTTTTTGGCCTATGCTGTCTTGACCCCTTGAGGATTATGGTGCATTTTGACAGTTTATTCTGGCTGTCATTAGACGATTGTATACAAATTAGGAAGGCTTTCTTAGGAATCAAAAGGATAAACATTTCCTACTCATTAGATCCCACAAGTTCTTCCAAAGCTGATTAAAGTCGTCTAATAATAGCCAGAATAAACTGTCAGAACGCGTCATATTCCTCAAGGGATTATTTTAGGTGCAGACTACCCATGAACTCAAGATAATAATATATAATAGGACACCTTTGGCAATGCGATAGTAAGCATTTTCATTTAAAGTGTTAAGGCATCTGAGGACCATATTTTATTATCGTTAGAATATTTTTGTTTCTCTCTCTCTCTCTCTCTCTCTCTCTCTCTCTCTCTCTCTCTCTCACACACACAATCCTGGAACCACGTCTGCCTCATACATGTATTAATCGTGTTCTGCTATCATTTACTATTTCCCGCTAACAATCTTCTGGGAAAACAGAAGAATACACAGTAACGTTTTTGCGTATGTATTTGTTTGTTTGTCTACAAGAATTTTAGGTATATTTGTAATACACTTATGCTGGTTGCTTAGTTATTTTTAGGCAAGAAGTTTTATGTTAATCTATAGCTGTTATTATTGGTATCCTCTATAAAACTCCTTTCTTTTCCTTTTGTTGTTTTACCATAGACCCATCAAGCTTCAAAAAAACAAACAAAACAAAAACATCCATTAGATCCCCCTTCTAGATTAATGTGTACATTTTTCGGTAGAAAAATTTCCCGGCCGCAGGCCGCTTCTTCCAAAATTACAGGCTTCGTCAGGAAAAAAAATCGACACTTAATAGCACGAAAGGTCTTAATATTGACAAAGAAATGGGGCGAAAGGTCTTAAAATTACCAAATTAATGGGCCGAACATCCTAAAATTTGAAAACTAATGGGACTAAACAAGAGGTAGAAGGTGGCCCAGAAAAAGCAACCACAGCCCTTTAAACTCTCGAGTATCTATGACGCTATTCACATTGTATCCATGTTATCATTAGACCCCTTCTGCACCGGTGATGTACAGTGGCGCTAATAAGTCATGTCTCGGCACCAAGTATGTTTTGATCAATAATTGGCATCAGCAATATTTAAGCTTCATTTCTTCATATCGAGTGAAATATACCAACATGTTCCTACCTTTACCCCCCCCCCCCCCTATTCAACATCTGACAGACATTAATACAGCACAGAGCGAGCTAAACGTAATGACAGCTGAAACATGACTTATTAGCGCGACTGTACATTGGCGCTAATAAGTCATGTCTCAGCTGTCATTACGTTTGGCTCGCTCTGTGTTCAATTAATGTCTGTCAGATGTTGAATAGGGTGAGTAAAGGTAGGAACTTGCTTGTATATCTCCCTCGAAACGAATAAATCAAGTTTTTAGACATTGCTGATACCAATTATTGATCGAAATATACTTGGTGCCGAAACATGACTTATTAGCGCGACTGTACTTTTCATTATATTCTGGCAACTATTAGACGATTTGTGTACAGCTTAGGAAAGACGTCTACCCATTAAAAGGCTACTGACTATCTCAATTCATCCTCTTAGCTACGATATATCCTTCCTAAGCTGCATAACATCGTCTAAATCTAGCTATAATAAAATATATAAGACGCCATCGGTACAGATGGGGTTAAACAATTTCATGTGGATTATGAAGGATCTCTATAGGTATCAAAGAGGTAGAAATAATATCTATAGGTATCAAAGAGGTAGAAATAATCTCTATAGGTATCAAAGAGGTAGAAATAATCTCTATAGGTATCAAAGAGGTAGAAATAATCTCTATAGGTATCAAAGAGGTAGAAATAATCTCTATAGGTATCAAAGAGGTAGAAATAATCTCTATAGGTATCAAAGAGGTAGAAATAATCTCTATAGGTATCAAAGAGGTAGAAATAATCTCTATAGGTATCAAAGAGGTAGAAATAATCTCTATAGGTATCAAAGAGGTAGAAATGGTCTCAGCGAACCCTCTAACCCCCACAAGTTCTTCCTAAGCTGAATAAAACCGTCTAATGCTAGCCAATTAGAATAAGAAGGTTAACATTAAAGACTCTCTGTTATACTATAGGGTCTCTAGTTAAGGGGAGATGGGTTGTTTTTCTGTCACCCCCTCTCACCCTTCTTTAGCCCCATTAGTTTTCATATACAAAGACGTTCGCCCCATTAGTTTGTCGATTTTAAAACTTGATGTCCCATTTCTATATCAATATCAAGACCTATCGCCCCATTTAGGTGTCGATTTTTTTCTGGCGAGCGATAGCGAGCCTGCAATTTTAAGATAAACCGGCCTTAGGCCGGGACATTATTCTATCGAAAAATTTACAAATTTATCTTGAAAGGGGGGGGGGGGTTTCTAGGGAGTGTTTTTTTTTTTTTTAAGCTTGATGGAGGTGTAGCGAGGAAACTAAAATATAAATTAATATATACATAAATAGACTCCCAAAAAAATAACCACTGTCCCCTTAACATGATCGCACGCTGAGAGAGTTAGAAGCGCTATTATGAGTATGCACAGTATCAACGTAGATTAGCTGATTACGTGGACGGAAGGGATTCTAAGAAGTTCCCGTCATGTGTTTATCTCATGGGGGAATTGCCGAGACATGAACCTGGAGTGTATGTTGAGGGGAAGTGGTTGTATTTTACCCCATCTGTACCGGAGACGTGTTTTTGTTTTTGTTTTGTTTTTGTTTTTTTATTCTAGCTATATTTAGACGATTTTGTGCAGTTTAAGAAGGATCTGTGAGAGTACAAAGGGTTAAGTGAGATAGTTCGAAGCCTGTTAATTGCTGGGGGCTCTTTAAAAAATTTATAAATTGTCTAGTAGTAATATATATATATATATATATATATACAGTATATATATATATATATATATATATATATATATATATATATATATATATGTGTGTGTACATATATATACATAGCCTATGGTATATATATATATATATATATATATATATATATATATATATATATATATATATACTGCCGGACGCCTTCCTCCCCTTAATGGGGGTGGCCATACACAAAATGCCCCCAAGTAGACCTATCCCCTGTAAGAGGGACAACCCCTGCCAGTTTACTGAAGGACTTACAAGATTAACCACTCAATTTAGGGTCCGTCCAACTCCGAGGCCTTTTATGTATGTGTTAGCACTATTTTTCTACAGTGGTGTGCGGCTAATCCATCCACTAACCTGCTTCACTCTAAAGTAGCAGTACAGATGTGTATAAGGTTTACTCCTCTAGACAGGTTGCCACAAGGGACTGGAGTTCTCGCAGAGAGGTCCCAGTCCTGACGATATTCTTGACTTTGTGTGCTGGCTTAATAATCCAATAGGGTTGATAGCCTCTGAAGTCCTAATTTAACTAACTAACAGGTCGCCGACCAAGGCTGATATGAGTCCCATGTACCCGGATTTTTGTAAGGATAAAAAAATAATAATAATAATAATAAACGGTTTATTAAAGAATGGCAGCCTCATGAGCTGAAAATACACATTTTACAATTTAGTGGATGAACATGAGATGTACAGATATGAGGATGGTAAGCTTAGTTTACAAACAGAATAAATAAATACAATAATGATGCATGTGCAGAATACAAATTATCATAAAATAACCATGAGAGTAAGTGATATACAGTACATATACACATTTATTTACTTACTCATATACAGAACATACGTATATACACGTACGTGCGCACATACATATACATACATATATAGGAACATAAGAACATGCAGTAAGTGTGCACATGTCCGTATACACAAACGCTCACGTATGCACACAAACATACATACATACAGAAACTGTTTTGGTAAGTCAGGTAAAGAGGGTGCGGGTACTACAATGGGAGGTTAATCCTCGGTAGTGTAGGTGTGTGTGTGTGTGAGACAGAAGGCGAAATATGGAAGAGCTGGGCGTTCTATTGTTAAGGGTGGAAATACATGGATGAAGATACGCGTACACTTAATAATAGATAATGCTTATGCATAGATTTATAATCAGAAGTTGCGCTAGTGAGCAATATGTTCTCGCTCATATGTACGTATATTTATATACATATGTGCATATGACCATATAAATATAAATACACGTACAGTACATATATATATTATATACCTTATATTCTCAACCGGGCTCGAACCATTGACAGCACGTACACACAGACATACATATACATAAATATATGCACATTACATGCATATATGCTCTTCTCTTATCCTACCTGATACTCTCAGCCGGGCTCGAACCACAAACAGTATACACTATACACATACACATATCTCCCCTAGATGGGTTGCCGTCCAAGGCTAACGAGTCCCAGTGCGTCCTGAGTGCGTGTGTGTGTGTGTGTGTGTAGGCTATGTGTATGATAGTATCCATGTCACTCACACAATATTTTGTCCTAGGTTCCTGTGTTGACAACTGTACATAAACGAATATAGATTAAAATACACTTTTGAGTAACATAATAATTGTTGTGTGTTTATTATGAGTTATTGTTTCACCATGCATAAACTATTCATACAATAGAAATTCAATAATATGCAATATTAAGTATTACGGTATTCTTCTAAATAACTACTGATAATTCTTAAAATTTGATAAGAAGATCTGTAAATGTCTATTATGACAAATTGAGGGAACAGACCAAGAATAATATTTGGGCATAGACACTTTGTATTCTACACACTTTTCTTTCGACTATAACTTTACGCAATAGCAATTTGGGCATGCCCCGACTCTCTTCCTCTTTCTACGGTTCCCTTCCTCACCACCTACTACTTCTGTCCTCATCCTTGCTTTGAGGCATTCGAGCTACTCAATTTATGGCTTGTCTCTCTTTCTTATATAAATGTATGTATTATGTATAATGTTCTATATGTGTGAAGTCTGTATACAGCTTAGGCCTACACTCAAATGACAGATGTCACAGAACATCCTGTTGATGGTGTGGTAAATACCATCTATTTTGATAATAATTTATATTCGAGGACTAAATATAGATATTTGGGGCAGGGGGCTAGGAATCCTCCTCCCCTTGTATAATTATCCTACTCGACGAGACAGAGAAACGGGCGATAGAACGCGAAAGTGGTCCTGGACCCTGAGAATAGGAACTTAAAATTTTGTTTCTGTTCGGGCTCTGTCTCGAGTCGTGTCGGCCACCCCTAGCATTGGGGTAGCCTACGTGCCTGAGTATAGATATACATACATACAAATATGAACTAATCATGAATGTCGACACCTCTCGAATACAAAATTGCAACTACATAAGCTACCAAAAGTTACAAGGATTTTGTTGAGAATCTGTCTCGAGTTGATTGGGTACACCGTTTTCTCTGATACATTTTCTTAAATAACTCTGTTTTCTAATATTTTGATTTGGTTTTCTTAGAGCACTTATTAAGGCATCTTGAAGACTACCTTTGTGTTTCTTTTCATGCATCAACAAAACATAAATATTGCATGCATACTCTATCAATTTTCTCTTCCTAGAGGTTTTCGAATCTCTTAGCGAGATTCCAGTATTCTAAAATTCGATAAAAACACAAATTAAGACAATGATATACAAGGGAATACGTTAAACAGAGACTCTTTGAAGCTTTACATTTAAATTAGTTTGATAATTGCTAAATGATAAAGAAATATGTGTTCCGAAAGTCAAAGTGAAGTCAATATGATGGCGAAACGAACACCACCGTCGATCATTTGTTTGTGTCTGTATCGTCTATTAGGAGCTAATGGACAAGTTGGTTTACTATGCCGCCATGATAAATACAATTTTGAGTTTTGTTGTCAGGTTCACATTGGTTTATTGACATCTATCAAAGGATTATACATGAAATAAGGAAGGTAGAACAAATAATGAAATTTTGACTAATATTACTTGGTATAATTTTAATACGGTATACCAAGACGCATTATGTCATGATATTTTATAGCTATTAGACGATCGTATTCAACTTAGGAAGTGATTATAAGAGTCATGGGCTTTATTGAGATATATAGTGCTCCTTTGATTCCTAGAAGGTCTTTTAAATCTGAGCATAATCGTCTAATATTAGCCAGGATATAATGAAAAAGTATGAACTGAATGGGGTCAATAGGTTAACAACATGGCAGATAAACAGAAAAAATGGCAGGAGGCACCCCACCAAGGTCTGTGCGGGTTTGTGTCATGTCCGCGATGTTCCACCCTCGCTGTGGTCGCTGTGTCCACCTCTCTAATGGCAATAAAACAGCCTTCAGGAGCAACCCCACGCAGGAGTTCAACCGGGGGCTCATATTCAGCCTAGAGCCCATCAAAGACAATGAGGTGTTTGAGGTCACGATCGATAAGAAGGTGAGGAAGGGGTCAAGTGTGGAGGCCCTGACAGATTCCACCCCGATGTTATGGTTCTGGGGTCCTATGGTTTGGCTGTCTTTGGGGGTTATTTTGGGGTGGTTGTGGTGTTAATTGATGCCATATGGACTTGACAGATATCAATGGACCTGTAGAATGATGAAATGCCCTAGGCTACTTACCAGTAAGGTGTTAGGCTAGGCTAATTAGGCTAGCATAGGTTTAGGCTAATTGGATTTTTGTTTATTTAGGCTAGGCCTAGGCTAGATTCTAGTTTTACACCTGGTCCGAAACCATCTAGGCCTATATATAATTTAGGCATAGGCCTAGGCTAGGCATAGGCCTATGTACTGTAGGCTGTTGTAATTAAATTCAGACTTTGATTTTGTCGTGGCCTAGGCTAGGCCTATAGGATTCTTATACCATGTATTTTATTCCTAGGCTAGGGCGCTAGGCCTACCACCCATGTCTACATACGCGTAAAAGTATATTACTGATCCTGAAAGCAACAAAATATCCTCCAGGTCTAAGGCCTATCGCCTACCTCGCAAGAGGCGGGTGGGTTTGTTTACATCCGCCGCGAGTGTAGTCTCGACGACTCGCGTTGGGCAAAATAAGGTGGAATGAGTTGTGTTACCGGGCGTACGTTGTGTAAACATGTGAGTTTATGTCAAACAGCGGGGGTGTGGGGGCAGCCGCCCCCACCCATCATAATACTAGGATAGGTTAGGTTAGGTTAGGCAAGGCTAATGTTCTTTCAAAGGGGTATAGCCTAGTAAACCCTAGGATAGGCCTATACCCGGTCAGAGGTAGGTGATACGCCCGATAACACAACTCTTGCCAATAAGGTTTGTGCCCCCTACTTTTGAAATATAGCCTATGAAGATTTCAATAAGTCCTAGGCTTGGGGGGGGGGGGCCCACACCTCTCGCGCGGCTGCGCCACCTCCTTCTAGACAGGAACATGATCGGGAGCGTGCGAGTAGTGTAAACAAGGAGGGCGGTACTGTACAGTACGCCCGAATACTACATCCTGGAAAATATGCATGAAATTGCAGTTTTGTCCATTTTAATAGTTTCCAGGGGCAGATAGGATCATAGGCAACTTTAGAGCCTAATTTTAACTTTCTGGTGGCCAGGTGGTGGCATGATTTAAAAAAAAAATGTATAGGCCTAGGCCTAGGCCTATTTGTTTTCTTTTTCTGTTTTTGCTTTATAAATTGTATTATAAATGTTCTCAAAATCAAATATTATATTGGTATCTCCTCGGTGCCACTTGGTGAGTGACGAACACAACCTTAGATGAATAGTACGGTAGTTGATACTGTAATTTATACAATTTTCTTTTTTACAGTTAAACACATGGAGTGGCAGTATTGAGATAGGAGTAACAGTATGCAATCCAGATGTCATCGATATACCCATCACCGCCACAGACCTACGAGGGGGAACATGGGTAAGTACCGGTACTACAATACTGTAGCAAAGGTTTATCTTACAGTTCACAAACTGTGGAGATGAGTTATTTCAGAATGGCAACTGTTGTCAACAGGCTAGATGGACTAAGTATAAATAGGGATGTGTATGAATCTTTTGTAATGGAAGAACACAGAACAGGCTCTTCAAATTGAAAGTGGAGCCGTTGAGTGGATAAAGAGAAGTTACATACACGGTACCGCACTTAAATCGTGCGTGGAGGATCCTGGGATCGCTCCCCAGGTAGAGCGCGTAAGGTATATTGACCTATGGGCGTGGCTTTCCATACCCTTACCTGCACTGGCAGACATTAGAGGTGTGGTAGACCAGTGTTGCATGTACACATGTAGAAGCTAGTACCTGATCAGCATGGCTGAGCTGATTACACTGGTTACAAACTACATTCACATCCACAGCCATTACAATGATACAGTAACTTTCAATATGCTCTTCACACAATACATGCAACCTTACCAAGCCGGACTAAGCCACCGTGGTGAGGAACAGGAGCTGTCATGGTGAGGAACAGGAGCTGTCATCATCCCCTTGGGGATAGGCCGATCCTGCAGTGGATCATAATAGGCTGATGATGATGAACGTACAGTACTTTTCGGTACTTTCGCTATGTTCAAAGACTGGATTAGGACAGAATGTCGCGAAAGATACACAGAAGTCAGGTAAGAGGAGCAGTTTGTAGTGGAAAACCACCTATAGCATGGGAGAATAAAATAGAACAATACAGTATATACTATAAAAGAAAAACTTCCACATAATGGATCGAGGATTGTGGCAAAGGCAGCATGTCTGAATAAAGTAGCTTGAAAGCATCTTATCATGGCCAGTCATTAACTCTAAAAGGGCAGGCAACGTCATGGGATATTTAGGCCTTTTTTTATGCCTTGAATGGCATCTAGAGGGGGAAAGATTCACTCAAACAGCTTTAGTGCAAATCTGTTCAAAGTCAATGGAGGTAATCCCTGACGCTCTCGCATGACTTTCACCCAAACTAGGGAGCTGCATCCACTATGCTTTGTTGATCATTAAATACTCACATAATAACACAAAACCACATATTCAATTCATCACCATGGGAATATGAAGAAAATTACAGATGAATGTTTGATATCTTTTTACAGTACAGAAAGAATACCATACTTGATCGTAAGCTACTATGCCTGGTTGGAATTTAAGTCTCAAGAGAGTGTTAGGGAAAACCTCTGTTGACTACGAACAGACTTACACTAAAGCTGTTTGAGTGAGTCTCTCCACCACTAGATGTCACTCAAGGCATAAAAAAGGCCTAAGCGTCTCAGTACGTTGCCAACCCTTTAAGGGTTAATGTGAAACGTAACTTTCAGTGAATAAAGCTGTCACACTAGAATTGCCAGAAACAGCACTGGTATGATTGCCCTAATGCTATGTGTCTTGTGTGGAAAGGCAACTCCGTCTGAACCATATCAATGTACAGTACCTGTTTGTACCGTGATGGAAAATTACGCTAAACCATTGTATATATTTTCAGATCATGTTGGGCCAGGGTGTGCTGCGTGATGGGCGCTCCCTCCACGAGGCCTATGGCTGTGACCTTGACAAACTGGTGGAGGGGGATCGGGTCGGTGTCATGAGAACATCACAGGTAATAGACCTTCGCAACGTCTTATAACTCTAAATTCTCATTACTGTATTATATATGATACATTGCAGTAGCCTACTTTTATAATGTACACTGTAGGGCTTAAATCGTGGCCTTGGGTTATAGATGCTATCTTGAACTTTATTACATTTTTAAAATTATTCTTTACTTAATGTTTACATATCATGGCTTTAGATTTTTAGAAACTATCCCAAACATAGTCAAATCTTTTCATTAATTATTTACCTAATATTTACATATTGTGGCCTTTGTGGCCTTAGTTATTGAAGCTGTCCCGAATTAGATTTAATATTTTCGTTAGATTTTTACCTGAGTATTTACATTTCGTAGGTTAGTTTTGCTGTTTAAGGGTACACATTGGTTCAAGATTTATGTCTTAGGTTGCAAGTTTCAGATGATACAGTGCACTTCTGAAATATTTGATTTTTTTTTTTTTTTCAATGAAATTTTTTTTCTTCACTATTATTTTACAAATAAGTTAATACATTCAATGATATGTTATTATATTGTAAAACTTGCAGCAAAATAAACAAACCAAAACTTGGATGAACACATTAAAAAGACAAAACAACTTATCAAAATTGCTATGTGGTAACAACGCGTAAGCAAAATAATATTTTTTTATAAATAAAAGAACACAATAATGTATCCAGTAATATGACAGAAACCTTTGAGTTACAAGTGCCAATCTAAGAAAGTATGATAATGTACCTGGTATAATGATGGTGGTCAACTTATATCTTCTGCCTTCACAAGATACTGACTTGAGTAAATGACACTCATAAATGTAAACACTTATGACTAATCTTATAGGAGGATTAAGAACACTGTTATATTGCAGTTTATCAATAATATCCTATCAATGATGTGTATGTACAAGTTACAAACCATCATTAATTTCCAAGCCACTTTTTTTCGTCTCCAGTATACCGGTAAAGGCAAACTTAAGCATATTGAAAGTCTGGAATAGGGGCAATGCTTTATAGGTACCGGTATATACCGGTAACTACTGGTAATATTTTTTACACATGTCCTTTCTCATTCTATTTTACCTTTGTTTCACCTTTGTTCTTTGTCTTTCATTATCTCCATCGGTGATCGGACAACTCAACCAGTAGACCATTTCATCCAGTGTCAACTCAACCTTTACTGTTAGGTTAGATTAGAACTACTGTACTCTATAAGCTGGTCGTAGGTGATTTAGCACAGGTTAAAATCTACTGGTTTACATAGTCCACTAGTTAAGTTGCCGGAACTTCTCCATCTATCTCTTAATTTTTTTATTTCGTACATTTTATCTTTCATGTAATCTGTGGTGGTGAGTGAGAGAATGTGTAAATTGTGCATCCAATACAAAAATATTTTTGTCACTGCCAATACAAAATGTATTCAGTATTTGGCAGTGACAAAAATATTCTTGTATTGGATGCACAATTTACACATTCTCTCACTCACCACCACAGATTACATGTTCAAAATAACTTATTAGAGTACTGTAAATTTATATTCAAGTGTAGGCCTATTGAAATGTTTAGTATATACTGTACATGTACAGTATGTTTCTTATTGGTGTTTCAAGCAGGAATATTTTTATACAGGATTTGATATTTTTATACACATAATACTGCTTTTGTAGCTATTTTATTATACAGTAATGCTATTTATATTTGCTGTAACTTTTATTAGTATTTTTTGTGAAATACTGTATTCACAATTTTAATGTAAACTAATGTGTATTTTTTATATTATATTTTCTAACCATTTTTATGGATTATGAAAGTAGTGATCCCTTTTATAGGTTTCTAGTACAGTTTTGAGAGTGTCAGATATTTTGCAGTGTTCTTCAGTAGTGATGATTTTTATAGATATATTATACATGTAGAGAGTATCCTATATTTTTCAGTGTATTATACCTTTTGTCGTATTCCTGTTGTAGGGCGACCTGAAGTTCTTTGTTAATGGAGAATGCCAGGGCATAGCGGCGGCCAACCTTCCCCAGATGTTGTACGCTGTGGTTGACATGTATGGCAAATGTGCACAAGTTACTGTCACCGCACCTACCACACCAGACTCCAGTAAGACCACAACATATCACCGCATTTGGGGACCATTTTTGACATTCTGGGGGGGGGGGGGGGGGATTTGGGCCTAATGGCCACTACACACGCTCAGTTTGACATACATGGGCCAATTTTAGCATATAAGTGGATGGTTTGACAGTGTGTGCACAAAACTGTCAAACCAACCACCCACACATGTTCAAACTGGCCTGTGTGATACTATGACTTGACACAGCATACGGAACGTGTATGCCTGCCTTTACACAAAATATATGATTGGATACCATATACTGTACATACAAGTCCACGTTTTGTTCAGTTATTTTTAATTGCATCTTTCAAAAATACAGTTGGTATAATTTTATTTCACTATTTTGTGCATTACAAAATAACATAAATACAGGAGAGCATTGCAGTTTGTAGCAAATAACATATAAATACAGGAGAGCATTGCAGTTTGTAGAAAATAGGTTCCTAGAAAATTATACAAATCTCTAATTTAATAACCCAAAGCAATGGAGAAAATGCTTCTTGGGAATGGAAACTGAAAATTATCCACACTATTCTGTTTCTGCCAGGTCTTCCATTTCAGACAGCTTTTGTCAATCCTGAATGGCCATAGTTCTCCAGATAAAAGGGGCAGTCGTTCAACATCCAAGAACAATAGGATGTTCCAGGTTCCAACGGTACAACCCATTGACCCCTCTGGAGGTTGAATTCTAAAAGTGGATGGGGGGGGGGGTCATGAGTATTGCATCACTATATCAATTCTTGATTGTAAAAGCCGAACACCTTTCGGATTGCGAGAATCCCATGGGCTTTGTCCTGCACTTATCATAATACACATCACTGGTGTGCTTAGTCCACCAGCTTGGTAATATGACGAACTTCACTGCAGGTCTGCGCAAGGATCATGTTCGTCCACCGTACGTCTCTGGTCCCCTTCTATAACTTCTGAGTCGCATCTCATGGTTGAAGTACCGTAGCTCATGAGAAAATGGCTTTGTTCAGAGTTTTTCTTTCTTGGAACAGGCAGCCTGACAAGGCTAATATGTGCCATCAATAATAATAATAATAATAATAATAATAATAATAATAGTTCTTAAAGCTAGCGCATGCTAAGCTAGCTAAGGATAGCTCAATAAGGCCGATTAGGCGTATTTCCATTGGGGTCCTGTACTACTACCCCATCCCTTTGCTCATGAGGGATGGTAACGACTCAGTGCTTGTGAAAAATCTTTAATGCGCCGAGCGTGGGCGCGAACCCGGGCCTTCTGGGTGGAAGTCCGAGACGCTAGTCACTACACCAAGCGAGCCGCTTAACCCACTTCATTTATTTTTTTTGTGGTAATTATGTTTTGTTATGGCTCATTAGTTAGTGTGATATGGTTAGGCAGTCTCCTCACACCCGATGCCTCTGTAAACCTAGCAGTAAAAAGGAACCTGGAGTTGGTGAACGTTTATTACACCTGATTGGGGGAGGTTGTTGTTATTCCCCAGACTGCCTGGCTCAACAGCTCTAAGGTCCCGAGCAAGGCCAAGGCCATAACCGAGCGCCCCCACAGAACCCTCCCTGCCTACCACAATAAAGCCTGAGGGCCCTGTGCCCCACAGCAATTATGAAGAGAAAGTTGAGGGGAAAAGGAAAGATGTGACTCTTTGGCTTCCAATCCTGGTAGATTGGGAGGTCAATCCACGGAAGAGATCTAGAAAATATATAAGTAAAAGGTACAGTCAAAGTAAGCTATGGGTATGGCAGAGATCGCTCAGTTCTCACTCTGATGGACCAGTCCATCACCACATGACTTGAACCCAATCCTCTCAGCATCAGCTAGGAAAAGCCCTAGAAAGCCGCCTTTGGCGGGGGGATAGCTCCCCTATTTCAACCCCTTTCGGGGTTGGGCACCCTCCTCCCTTGATAATATGCAGTAGCCCCTGTATACCATGCTGGGTAACCTACCCACCTTAGGCTCCAAGGTCTTTGACATGGACATGAGTGACATAACAAAGTGTTATCCCCCAACTTAAATTTTTTCCTTCAACATACAAATGTTATATACGGTATGCTGTTATTCTCTCTGATTGTGTTTGATGCCCAGTTATTTAGGTAATGCTCTCACTATAATATATCTTCATTCTTTCACTAGATTCCTGAACTGCTCTCACTGCTCCACTACCACCTCTACTGAAGTACTTCTTTGCAGAGATAATTACTTCCTTATTTCTATTTTCTTTATACGTGCTGTATTATGGTAGCGAGACATAGGCAGTCAAAGAAGATGATACCTACAGACTTGAATGACCAGAAATGAGCATGGTGAGATAGAGGTGTAGACTAACGACAGAAGAATTGAGAGAACGACTTGGCAGAGAATGTATTGTTGAAGGGATACGTACTGGCAGATAGTGTTGGTTTAGTCACATGGAGAGAATAGATGACGATAAGCAGTTGCCCTCATGAATTAGTATAAACTCCCATGTTTTTATGTATTTAAAGAAAAGTAATATGATTGAATTAGGAGTGTAGTTTCTTATGTAACAGTTAATTCAGGTGATCAATACATACAATATACATATGTAAGTGTAATGGTTTAACGTCATTATCCATTACATACATTGTTACGGCTTAGGCGTGGTTGCCTATCTGCAGTTGGAATATAATACAATAAAATCCTGTCACAATACATTTCATAATTTTCGCTGATGTTGGCATAGTGCCAACCGTGCCGCAGCAAGACTCAACCAAGTCCAACTGCAGTATCTGCAAACCACACCAGCCTCAACAGTGCTACAACAAGACAGTACCATACCAAGACTCTACTGTACATTGGGCAACTTAGACTTTAGAAAAACAAAATCCTGTCACAACACTGCCCCACCATTTGAACACTGTGGTGTAGTGCCAAACAGCGCCCAGGTAAGACTAGTAGAGTCCCCTGTGGCACCTATCCGTGCCCCACCAGCCTCGGCAGTGCCATACCAAGACAGTGCCAATAGTAAATCTTTATTGTATAGTAATAGCTGTTGGTCCACAAGTCTACCGCCATCCCCCCTATTAGTCACCTTGTATGACACACAGTATGATGCATGGGGCATATTATTTTTCTTTCACCACCTGAGGTAAGCATAGAGCTTCATCAGTGGGTAACCTATCCACCTTAGGCTCCTCCAAAGGTCTTAGACATAGACATGAGTGTCATTTGCACTAATGAGTCTAATAATAGCTATAACAGCAGTTTTATAACCAAAGTTTTTTTTTTTAAGTCAATCACACTATTTCTACTTCCACACTTAAAATAATCCATTAATACAAATTCATATGGGTGACTGTACATTAGAAGTACAATATGGTAGTAGAGGAAAGGCCAACAGTTAGTAGACCAAGAAACACCTGGGACGAGTTCCTGAAAAATTATCTCAGGTGAAGTGACCTCGAAACGGCACCATACTATTTTTGCCGTCTTTACAATGACACACAATTACAATTTACAATTTTACCAATCACATCCGAACTGCGTCTGATGTGGAAATTCGCCCCAAATGTTTTTGGGCGCGGCCCGGCTGAGATTCTAAATCGGGCCCGCCACGTGGGAGGCGAACGCTTTGTCCACTACACCAAGAGAAGTACCGTACTCCTCTTGGCGTGATAGCTCAAACAGATTTCAGCATCGAATGCAGTTACAGATACTTTGCCACAATCCAGGCATTACATCACATTATCGTCCAGGTAGCGAAGACTCCGAGCGAGCGAAAGCAAGCGAGGCACAAGTCTGAGCGTGTCAACTACAGCGAGGCTCCGAGACAACGATGACCAGCGACATTCCTTATATCGGTCACTCGCCGGGCGGGTCACACACCACGGCGAGGAGGCAGTGCAGGAACCCGCTACCATACCTCCCCAACGAACCGGAGTTACTGGGACATCATCTCTGAGAATTTCTGAGAGCTCTAGCCTTAGCAACTGTTGTAGCCGACCAGTTAAGGCAAGCCAGTACACCATGGAGATTCCCCAACTAAGCCTCTCAGATATCCCTTTACAGCTGCCACCAGTGAAGTGACCTCGGAACGGCACCATACTATTTTTGCCGACTTTACATTGACACACAATTACAATTTACAATTTTTACAATCACATCCGAACTGAGTCTGGTGCGGAAATTCGCCCCAAATGTTTTTGGGCGCGGCCCGGCCAAGATTCAATCTCGGGCCCGCCACGTGGGAGGCGAACGCTTTGTCCACTACACCAAGAGAAGTACTTCTCTTGGCGTGATAGCTCAAGCAGATTTCAGCATCGAATGCAGTTACAGATACTTTGCCACAATCCAGGCATTACACGGGGTTACGGTACTTGATGGGGACGCTGCAAGGGACCGTATAGCATGATAAAAATAAACTAAGAAAAGTTGACAGAATGAATATAAACAACATATGAGGAGGAGCACGCTAATAGCAACGTTTCACATACTGTATACATTGTCCTGATGAAGCTACAGTATATGCGAAACATTGTCATTAAACTGCTCCTCCTAATGTGGTTTTTATATTCACTGTGTAGCATGGAGAGCGGCCATCAGGTGACGGGTGACAAAATTTGGAAAAAAATTTCAACCGATACCGCATTTACTACACAAAATATTCTAAGCAATCTATCTCATTATATCAGATTCAGTTGTATTGTATGTATAATCACCAGCATATGTTGCTGGTACACTGCAAAGGATAAGCTTAGGACAGTAAACATAAATGAAGGAGAAACGCGGACTCTGGGTATTTGGCTAACGAGTGTGTTTCAACGTACTGTATAACACCACATTTGAATTATAGCAAAAATGTAAAACTTGCAAAAAAAAAAAAAAAAACACCAACCACACAGTATCAGGACAAAAGAACTTATCAAAATCACTGTGGAAATGGCGCATTGAAGATTTAGTAAAATATTATTATGAAATATGAAGAACACACTGCCACCACAAGAACCAATCAAAATCGTTCAATAAAAGTTGCACCACTTACCATTAAAGGCGATTGTACCTATAATATCTTTCTTCTTATTCATTGTGTATTTTAAACTTTTCTTATCCATGCAGTAGCCTACTAATTCCAAGTTTTGTCATCTATTTGTTCTGGCAACTTCAAATTATGTATTTATAAACTTCATCCACCCTAGATATTCTACCTTCACTCGAATTGCTGATACCAATGCAAAGGAATCTCAAAATGTTGCCAGTTCTATTATCTACCATTTCAGAATGATGACACCTGTTTGACCTTTTGTTCTGACTTACATTTTTATGCAGTTTATGAAGGACCTATGTTCTTCAAATGTATTAAGATAGTGTTTACCCCTTTGAGTCCTGTAAATAGATTAAATGCTAAAATAGTTGATCTCATGGTAACTAGAATAAGATGAAAACTATGTTGTATTGCTGATAGGGTTAAAAGAGCTTTCATGTGGTTCCACATAAACTGAATGAAGTGCAGTAGAATTTTTTCAGGCAAATGATCCTACAATGGGCTGGTCTATCAGAGTGAGAACTGAGCGATCTCTGCCATCCCCATAGCTTACTCTGACTGTTCCTTTTACTTATATATCTTCTAGATCTCGAGTGACGGCGTCTCTTCCGTGGATTGACCTCCCAATCTACCAAGATTGGAAGCCAAAGCGTCACATTTTTTCCCTTGCCCCTCAACTTTCTCTTCATAATTGCTGAGGGGCACAGGGCCCTGGGTGGGGCTTTGGTTTCCCGGGCGTTTCCGCACCCTCCTCAGCTCCCCGCCATGGAGTGGCTTCGGTCACCCAGGCTTTATTGTGGTCGGCAGGGAAGGTTCTGTGGAGGCGCTCGGTTATGGCCTTGGCCGTGCTCGGGGCCATGGGGCTGTTCGGCCAGGCAGCTTGGGGAACAACAACAACAACAATGAATGATCTATACATACTATCAAACACATTATGGAAGACTGCATAACATACAACCACTTATGCCAACAACACATTATACATTCCTTGAGAGCTTTGTGGGAAAACCCTGGTTCGGCCGTGGCCTTCCTTAGGAGCTCGGGGCTGTTCGGCTAGGCAGCCTAGGGAACGACTACTACTACAGTCCATCCTCCTACAACGCGAGTTTAGGGGCGGCACTGCGCCTCGTGTTGTAGGTATTTCGCGTTGTAGGAATAACACTTTAAATGGAGATAAGGATGTTGTTTTTGGAGGCAAGAAGATAACATTGCATTGAGGGTGGAGATTTTGCAGGTAGGCAGGATGACCGGGGGCATTATCCATTAGCAAAATCATCTTAAAATCCAGTGCGCATCGACATCATCGTGCTGTAGGTGGTGGTTGGGGGGGGGGGGGGGTGTCCCGCAGTAAGAGGAGGCGCCGGATTTGAAGCACTCGGCAAGGCCATTTCGCGTTATATGTTTTCGGCTCGGGTTATAAAAGGTTTAGGTAATTCGGGACCCCCCCTCGTGTTGAAGGAGGATCGCTTTGTAGGAGCTCGTGTTATAGGAGGATGGACTGTACTACTACAAAGTATGATCTTGTATCAAATATAGATATCTTTTTGGTACATTATTTGTTTAATTAATATAATAGTTAATGGTTATTCTGATTACAAATTGTCCAACATTTTATATATGACATTATAATGCCATATGTAATAACATTGACACTCCCAAACCATTCATCAGGTGCCTACTGGTTTCCATTACAGTATTCTATTTTTTCAAGCCTATCCAGCATGTAAACCGATTTCAAGTCAAGTGATCTTAAAAGATAACATTGATAAAGATCCTAAAGATTGATAAAGCACTAGTGTCGGTCATTCTCTCTTAGATAATTATACTGTACAGTATTTCTACACATCAAGGATTTGCAAGTAGCTATTTTTTTAACAGAGATACCACTAGCTTTCAATTACTATTAGGTCACAGTTGTTTTTTCTGCTTTAATCTGAAGCTACTCTAATTCTGTTGATTTGAGTGACATCCATATTATTCCTAGGCCTATGTATTCTTTTATTGAATGGAGGATGTACTTCTGTTGTTTCTAATTACATTTCTACAGTATTAACATATACTGTAATCTACAAGTTTGTATTTTTAAAATATATTTGGAATGGCATTTATTACCACCTAGTAGTAGTCTATTAGTATACTGTAACTGTATATTATTATAGCTTGCCATAATTAATTTTGAGTTACAAGATCTAGTATGGAATTGAGTGAAATTCCCATACATATTTGTTTGTTTTAAGCTACAAGAAGCAGTTAAGAAATGTACCCATAACATTTAATTTGTAAAAAAAAAAATCTATCTTTACCATGGTCTAAAGTGTGTACATATTTCAGATACCCTAGATGAGGACTCCATCAGTGAAATGTCATCACTCCGAGATTCCAACATTCTGGACTCCCAACATGACCCCGTCCCTCCGGGCATCCCCAACATCAACAACAATAACAATACCACTCCCACTGTTCCGGAGGCCCCTACTGCCGTGTCCACCGTACCCACCACAGTCACCTCCACCTCCTCTCTCACCAACATCCCTCCGATCACCAACATTGCACCGCTCAGTAACCTAGCGCCTCTCACCACATCAACTAGTCTTACCAACACCGCTGCCATCTGCAACACAGTCCCTCTGTTCAGTGCCATTTCTCTAAGCAACATGATTCCTGTGTCTAATGGAACTCCAATGTCCAACGCAACCCCGGTATCTAACTCAACGCCGGCATCCATGTCTAACGCAACTCCCGTCAACACTGGCTCTCCTCACAGCTCCCCTGCCACCCACAGCTCCAGCAGTGCCCTCAGCAACCACGTGGCCAACATCAGCATTGCCAACAGCCTCATGTCGAACAGCGACAGTAACGTGTTACAGGACGAGAGGGACGGGAGGGAGAGCAGCTGTGACACGTCCTGTAACCCGTCCCCTCGAGCTACCACAGCCCCTAGACCTATCCTCGCTGCTGCAGATTCCACACAGCAGACAAATTTAAGTAACTGTAATAATGAGGATGCAAGCAGTAACCCTTCTGGATACACGCATGGTGGGGCGGTAGGAGGAACGGGTACCAATAACAGTGCTAATTGTGAGGGGGGAAATACGAACAATAACAACGGAAAAAATAGTGTTAATTTGGGTATATGTCAAGGTGTAAATAGTGTCCCTAATGCGCCAGATAACATGACCAATTATACCTCAATATCCGACCGGTTAAGATTTCATGACAAGTGTGGGACATTAGTGAAGCTCTCTAACAGTGGCAGGACAGCAGAGCGCAGAAGACCTTTAGATGAATTTAATAATGGTGTTGTGATGAGTTGGCGATCGTTAAGAGAAAATGAACTATTTGAGGTGAGTTTCTGAAACTACAGTACTTGTTTTATACGTTAGCTCAAGGGGGTAGAAGTGTGAAATCATAAGAAGATAGTTTATACCGTAGTAAATGTGGATACTATTAATGTGATGACAGATATAGATTTATTAATATCTCTTAGGTCACCAGTACATAAATATTGTCTCTGTTTTAAACGCAACCACAAGTGACACTACACTTCAAAATATATTAATTTGAGTAGGGTCATCATCATTATCATCTCTGACCCCTAGATTCTTCCTGAATATCCCTGCTAAAGGATAAAATGCCTCCAGGCTATTTCTCCAGACCTGCTCTTTTTGCCTGTGGTGCCCTGTGCCAAAATTATGGATAGATGCATTTCTTGTCACCAGCCTACATGCGAATTATAATGTAAAACTTGCAAAATAAACAAACCAAAACTTATACGAACACAGTAAAAAGACAAAACAACTAATCAAAATTGCTATGTGGAAACAATGCTTAAGTAAAATAATCATTTATAAATAAATGAACACAATCCACCACATTGGGTGTACATTACTACATGAGCAAGTTATTCTGTTTCCCAAGCAAACTAATCGCACACATAACAACGCACTATCGTCGCGTTCAAGGAATTAGTCAGTTTGCGAAGAATATCTAATTGCACAGAAATTGTTAGCATCTGGCAAAGGTAAAGAGCCCTTATCTACAGTACTCTAGGTATATGTTTAAGGGGAGATGGGTCGTTTTTCTAGATCCCCTTCTCCCTCATGTTTAGCCCCATTAGTTTACAGAATATAAGATGTTTGCCTCATTAGTTAGCCGATTTTAAGACCTTTCGCCTTATTTGTTTGGCTGGATCTATCAGAGTGAGGGTTGGTGTCCTCAACTTCCCATAGCCGTTTCTGACTGTACCTTTATCATCATTCTTATTTCTAACTTTTTTCTTGAGAGAGGTGAAGGCAGTGGAGCCATAATAGTGTGCCCCATGGTTCCCTATTGTCTTACTCTCACAGCCCACTGGCACAAGTTAGCCTCTCTCTCTGGCGTCGGGATGCGGCGACCCCACCGCCCGCCACTTTGGTGGTGCAATCAGCTTCTGGAGCAGTGGACCACTAGACCACTGGTTCCTATCTTCAGAAAATTCCTGTGCTTGGTATGCTTCCAGCCAGGGCCCCACTGGGGTAAATAAAATAGCAAAACAGTGGTGGAACTGCCATCCGGGTGAGGGTCTGCTCCTTCAGTGTTCATGGTCATAATCCACTTAGTGGAAATGGCACTGTGGAGTGGGTCAATCGGGGCATGTCTGCGGGGTACCCGCTCCTCACTTGCTGTCCCGGCCTCTGATTTCTTCCCTGCCTTGTCCAGGTTTCTTTGGTCGAGGTGGCAGACTCAGTGGTCTGCTATCTCCGTTAATAAACTTCGTTCTGTCAAACCATCCGTTTCTGGGTGGTCTGATCCCTCCCACCGTAATCGCCGATGGGAGACGGATTTGGCCCGTCTCCGCATTGGCCACACCAGACTTACCCATTCGTTTTTAATGTCCCGTTCTCCTCCGACTCTTTGCTCGCGCTGTACCGTTCAGCTTTCTGTCTCCCATCTTTTCCTCGATTGCCCCTTATTTTCCGTTGCCCGCACGCGTTTCTTCCCTTTTTTGGCTCTCCTCCGCCGGCCGCCATGTCTTGCAGATTTTCTTTCTGAATCTCCCTCGTTTTCTATCTCCCGTATTATGTCCTTCCTTCATCATGTTCGAGTTCTCGATGATATTTAGTTAACTTCCTTCCCGTCTTTAAATATTTCGTGCCATATGGCCTTTGTCGCCTGGTGCGTTGACTTCATTAATGTAATGTAATGGGAGCCTGGAGGTAGTTTCTGCCATGGCCATCCCTTTTGGGGTGCTTCCTCTGGAAGCGGGGCGTCAGATTTGATGATATGATGATGATTGTTTGTCAATATCAAGACCTTTCGTGCTATTTAGGTGTCGATCTTTTTCCTGGTGAACGATAGTGAGCCTGTAATTTGGGAAGAATCGGTCTTTGGCCGGGACATTTTTCTACCGAAAAATGTACAAATTAATCTAGAAGGGGGATCTAATGGATGTTTTTAAAAGTTTGATAAAGGTCTAGGGAGGAAACTAGGAAAAAAATAAAAAGATACATGAAATAGAAAAGTGGGGATTGGCCCCGAGTATATAGATAGATAAAATAGCAAATAAATAAGCCCATGCCTCCGCAGAGGTTACCAGAGGTACTGGAAGCTATTTAAATTCTCCCTACCAATAAATGCCTACAGTGGCGGATAGAGGCGCTGAACGCAATGTTTACCGTAGTGCATTGTGGGAAATTGGCGATATCGCGGACCTATCCACCCTCCCTCTCCTTCAAGAATTCTTTATTATAAGTAGTTAGTCGAAATTTCTGTAGCTGACACATACTTTGGTCTATGCATACTGTTGTTTTATATATTTCAAAATCACCCATATTCATAAATAACGTATATTTATAATACAAAGTCAGCAAGTATTTTCGCACCTATTTTGTTATGATAATTAATCAGCTTATAATTATGTTTGTAGTCATTATCAGCTGCAAATAGACTTTCCCTTTATTACTATACTATATAAGCACATAGTGTAGTCCTATACTGTAAAATAAAAACAAGTAGAATCGCAAAACAATCGAGATAAACTGTGTACTGTGATGGGCTGGTCTATCAGAGTGAGAGCTGAGCAATCTCTGCCATACCCATAGCTTACTCTGACTTTTCCTTTAACTTATATATTTTCTAGATCTCAAGTGACGGCGTCTCTTCCGTGGATTGACCTCCCAATCTACCAAGATTGGAAGCCAAAGCGTCACATTTTTCCCTTGCCCCTCAACTTTCTCTTCATAATTGCTGAGGAGCACAGGGCCCTGGGTGGGGCTTTGGTTTCCTGGGCGTTTCCGCACCCTCCTCAGCCCCCCGCCATGGAGTGGCTTCGGTCACCCAGGCTTTATTGTGGTCGGCGGGGAGGGTTCTGTGGGGGCACTCGGTTATGGCCTTGGAATTGCTCGGGGCCTTGGGGATGTTCGGCCAGGCAGCTTGGGGAACAACAACAACAACAACAACAACTGTGTACAGTACTGTATATCCTAAGTGTTGGGTATTGTTGATGTCGACAGTTATAGCTCTGGCGCTACTTCGGAAGCGTCCACCTGAGGTCTCAGGTGAATTCTTGGTAGGGTCAATTGACCAGTTTATGTAGAACTGTCTATACTGGTATAGTCTGTTCATTCTAGGTTGGGCAGAAATCATAACCTCTAACCTCTGTAACTCAAAAAGTGCTAGAGCAAATGAGCTGTCAATTTCCACACCTATTCCCTAGCCAAGTCTTCCTATGTGGTAGAAATATTAGCTCGATTACTCTAGTCCTTTTTGAGTTATGAGAGGTTAGGGGTTACGATTTCTGCCCAACCTAGAATGAACAGACTATAGTACTTGTTTACAAGGTTGCATTGTACTGTATTAACCCCTTCTGTACCGGTGACGTCTTTTTTACTTTATTCTATCTATACTTAGGCGACTTTGTGCAGTTTAAGAAGGATCTATGGTAGTAAAAAGGGTCGAGTGAGATAGTTTGAATCCTGTAAACTTGCTGGAAGCCCTTTTTAAACCGAATAAATTTGTATAATTGTAGCAAGGATATAGGCTATATAATTGAAGAGACGTCGCTGGTACAGAAGAGGTTAAAGTGAATGGATGGTTGACACCTCCACTTTATTTTTTTTTTATTTTTTTTCTCATGTGAATTAGCAACAAGGAATAGAAAATAATGCATTATTTTTAATTGTGTGAATAGACAATATACAGTATATACAAATGGCATAGTGTTTGGTGATCTGATTGGAGGAATTGAAAATTAGGAACTAGAGTACCGGTAAGAAGATAAGCAATTCTATTGTACTATTTGTGTATGCTTAGATGCAAATACAGTAGACCGTTTCGTGGACATATGGGTGGGCAGCATTGTGGGAGGCAAGGCAAAATACTGTACTTTCTATTAACCCCTTCTGTACTGAGGCGTCCTTTTAGCTTTATTCTGACTACTATTAGGCGATTGTATTAAGACTATACGGATCGGACTATACGCGCCGATCTCAAATCCAAGAACTTGACAAGTGAAGCAGCCCTTAACAGGGTTGCCTGGAACGCCGCCATTAGGACAAGAGACTGAAACTGCACTTATGTGTGGAACACACAGTCTTAAAATTTTATGTATGTATGTATGTATGTATGTATATGAAGGGTCTCCAGCAATTAACAGGCTTTGAACTATCTTAATTAACCCTTTTTGCTAACACAGATCCTTCTTAAGCGGCACAAAATGGTCTAAATGTAGCTAGAACAATATGAAAAAGACGTCGCTGGTACAGAAGGAGTTAAGGGTGCATATTATACGATGGTCAAATGTACGGTAGATAGATCTGTACAACTTTCCACATAGCGATTTTGATTAGTTATTTTGTCTGGTATGGTCATGTTGAACGAATGGGAGATGAAAGGCTTACAAAGAGAATATGTGAGTCAGGTACAAGGGGAGATAGAAGGGCAGGAAGACCCCCATTGAGATGGAGAGACTGTGTAAGAAAGGCTTTGGATGATAGAGGAATGACTATAGATCAGGCAGGGGAAGTGGTGGTGGACAGGAGTGAATGGAGAATGCTTGTGAATAGTCGAGTGAACACGTGGTCATTTGGAGTAAGGGGTCGGGCGCAAGTTGGACTAGATAATAGTCCATCAGGTGCCTGGCCCGGGGAGACGATTAATATGAAGGGTGCGCCTGGAAGTGTGGTGGGAGGGCTTGTGGCTTTGGCTCCGCTGCATGTCTGCCTGCCGAGATCGGAACCTCTCCGGGTGGTCGGGGGCCGGGGGAGTGCTGGAGCAACCTTGGTGACCCTGGTCTCTGGGTCTTCTCCTGGTTGACCTGGATGTGTGTGAGTTTGTGTGAGTTTATCTGTGTTTATTTGTTGTTTTATGTTGTTTTTGTGTTTTCCCTGTTCTTGCTCTGTCTTGAGTCGGCTACCCCCAAAATGGGGATTGGGCCTGAGCATATAGATAGATAGATAGATAGATTTTGTCTTTTTACTGTGTTTGTACGGTATACGTTTGGTTTGTTTATTTTGCAAGTTTTACATTATAATATACTTTGTACAACTTTCCGGTATATACTTTGTCCAGATACGAATAGATCGGCTGGTGGACAAGTGGTCGGGCAGCATCGAGGTGGGGATGACGACCCACAACCCCGGCCTCTTAGACTTCCCCGCCACCATGACCAACATGCGCTCCGGCACCACCATGATGAGCGGCACCGGCATCCTCACCAACGGCAAGGGAACGCACCGGGAATATGGGGAGTTTAATCTGGACGAACTTCATGTAAGTTAGCTTTAGTTTAGGCTATTGAATTCATGTGTACTGTTAGTTTTCTTAGAGTAATGATGAAATTTGCTAGTATTTTCTTATTTCTTGATAGCGTAATGCATAAATGTGCGGAATTTTGGTGTGAGTATCCTAGGTTTGAGTCCTTGGAGTGCCATATGTATTCGTTGATTTCATTAATCGATTTTAGAAGTAAAGTTGGTTGCTGAAAAAATAATTATGAATTAACCGGGATGAACTTGATGTATGCTGTGGTTATGGGGTTATAATTACTTGATGAACCACTACCCTGTATTGGCAATATTGTAACCAATGAAGTTAGAGGTTTTGCCATCTGTGCATAAGTAACATATTGGGAAAATAAACTTAAAACACATATCTGGCCTACCGTAATATTGTTATGGTAAGCAAGAAACTGACAAAATGGTAAGGAAAGCGCCATTTTATTTTGAGTTGAGGATGGGCCTTTCTTATGACAATGTTTCGCTTTACAGCTTCTTTAGGTCAAACCAGAATTTACCTGAAGAAGCTGTAAAGCGAAATGGTATTATGATTAAAGCCCATCCTAAATAGATGTTTTTCTTACAAGTTATTTCTTACCTTACATGTGAGCCCTGAGAGGCTTCTTCCTAGGACGAAGCGATGCCTCAAGTTGGCTTGCCAAAACTTGCATTAGTACTTTCCCTCACGGTGGCCCAAGGCAACCTGAATCCCTCACCTACTGGCTTTGGAGAATGAAGAGTTTATCTTGCCATATTTACTAGTTATTAGGCGGTGAAATATTTTGGGGAAAATCAGTTGGTACGGTTAATTTTTTCACCCATTGGATATACCGTTACTACAGAAGAAAATTCTTTAATTTTCCAGGAGGGTGACCGCATAGGGATGATGATCAAGACGGGTGGAGAACTTCATTACTATATCAACGGACTGGACCAAGGTGTGGCGGCTAACTCATTACCTTTACCAGTGTGGGCCGTGGTTGACCTCTACGGCATGACTGTCAAGGTGTGTACTGTACAGAGTAGTAGTTTGAGTGTATTCTTATGTCCTTATTGTTGGTTTCACACATGCACACCTGCACGTCTTACACTCACTCACTTACTGGATCATTCTACTCCACATGCCACTTTATATGCCATACACACACACATGATTGCCTTACTAGTACCACACTCACACACACACACACACATGTTGGAGTGTTGACTAACATGAGAATAGCTCTGAATTATTTAGATGAAGAGATGTTAGCAAAAATAATAGGGACAATAATACGACCAAGACTGGAGTATGCAGCAGTGGTGTGGTCTCCACACCTTATAAAACATAATAAAAAACTGGAAAGAGTTCAGAGAGTTGCCACTAAGATGATAGCTAGCCTTAGAGACCTACCTTATGAGGAGAGATTGGAGAGGCTAAAGCTGCCAACGCTGAGGGAGAGGAGAGAGAGAGGTGACATGATCATGATGTTTAAGTGTGTGAAAGGTTTTGAGAAGATCGACAAGGGAGATTTTGTGGTGAGGGACGAGGGAAGAACCAGGGGTCATGATTGTAAGTTGAGGAAAGTTATATGTAAGTCTGATGTAAGAAAGTTCAGCTTCCCGTATAGAAGCATTGAGTGTTGGAATAAGTTGGATGGGGAGGTGGTGGGAGCAAGAAATATCCAAACTTTTAAAGCAAAATTGGATAAATGTAGAGAGAGACAGGACAACACGAGCTTAGGCTCAAATCCTGTATACTACAATTAGGTGAGTACATGGACTGCTAAACAGAATAAAAATATCCTTTAACTATATAAACGAGGAGATGCTGGAGAAAATAATAAAAACATTGGTGAGACCAAGACTGGAGTATGCGGCAGTGGTGTGGGCACCACATCTAAAAAAGCATATAAAGAAGCTGGAGAAGGTTCAGAGAGCTGCAACTAGGATGATACCAGAACTGAGAGAATGACCATATGAGGAGAGATTAAAGAAATTAGATTTACCATCTCTAATGGATAGGAGGGAGAGAGGCGATATGATTATGATGTACAAATGTGTGAGAGGACTCGAAAAGGTGGACAAGAAGGGTTATATTGTGAAAGATAATGGTAGAACTAGGGGGCATAGATATAAGCTAATGAAAGGAAGATGTAAAGGAGATGGGAGAAAGTATAGTTTCCCTTACAGAAGTATAAGTAAATGGAATCAGTTGGAAGAGGAAGTGGTGTGTGCCAAAAACATTCATATTTTTAAGGCAAAGTTAGATAATTGTAACTCAGGAAGCGGGACAATACGAGCCTAAAAAGCTCAACTCCTGTATACTACAAATAGGTAAACAAATAGGTAAATACACACATACACACACACACGCACGCAATGTTGCATCTCTCTCGCTATTCTATCGCTACTACAATAATCAGTGTTCCTCGGAGCTTTCCCAGTGTATACCACCTCCTCTACGTAGGGTACGCAGTACCCGCCTTGCAACACAATCCCACCCCTACTCTGTGCAACTCTCCAACCCAAGAGTGAAACGCTATTTTCTGATTTTCTTCTATTCAACTGCTGAGCTCTGGAACTCTCTCCCAGAATCAGTCTTACCCTCTTCCTATTACTTAAATTGCTTCATACTCCGTTTGTCCAGGCATTTTAGCTCAAACGTCCCTTGATTTCGGCCCTGTCACTCTTTGAAATCTGGGGGAGGCACTCGCTGCAGGCAGTTATGCCTTTTGTCTCCCTCATTCACATAGAAAACAAAAATACACATACATTTACACATACACAATACACATACACTGTATCCTTTTGACAATGTGGTAAGTTAGGGGTGGCCGACTTGAGACAGAGCCCGAACAGAAACAACAAAACATAGAAATTAAAAACAAAAAATAATAAATAACAAAATTAAACTCACACACATCTAGGTTGTGCAGGAAAAATTCCAGAGACCAAGGATCACTAGGGGCCTCCAGCCCCCCCCCCCCCCCCCCCCCCCCCAGGTCCCAGGACTCTCTCAGACAGGTTTTGATCTCTGCAAGCAGACGCGCAGTGTAGCTCACCACCACAATGCCCACCTACCTTACTTCCAGGCATGGCTCTTCACAACATAGACTGGCTCCCCGGACCAGGTGCCTGACCGACTATTATCTAGTCCAACTGGCGCCCGACCCTCTTTCCCTACGACCGTGTTATCATTCATCTATTCACAAGCATCCTCCATTCATTCCTATTCATTACCACTTCTCTTGCCTGTTCTTCAGTCATCTCTTTACCTTCCAATGCTTGTATTACACCATCTCTCAATCTCCTCTGAGGTCTTCCTCTCCCTCTATTTACCCTTGTTTCTGACTCATATATTCTCTTTGTAAGCCTTTTATCTCCCATTCGTTCAAAATTTCCATATTAGTACAGTATATCACCCTTCTGTCCAGTCTGCCCGATAAGGGTTCCTGTTGTCCCACTCTCCTACGTACCTCTTCATTCCTCAATCTGTCTCTACGCGTTACTCCACACATACTCCTCAAACAGCTCATCTCCCATCACATCCAACTTTCCTTTCTCGCCTTCAAAGCCGTCTCAGCCCCATATATCAATGTTGGTACAACTATCCCTTGGTACATTGCACTTTTAGCTTTCATTCAGAGTTTTTTCATATTTAGCCATGCTATAATTGGGTATATTTACACAATGCATTACTGTACCCCAACAGATGTGTTTCACTCATAGTGATATTGATACTAATCCACAATGCTCACAACCAACCAAATATGATCATAGTAAAAACAAAAATCCTAACAATGTTAATGAACCCGTAGGTGACCATAGTGGACCGAGATGAGCGGGAGGAGCAGAACCTGATCACTCGCCGCAACACACAGCTGGGAGACCCACAACCCACCTTACCTGATTCCTGTAAGTAGAGTGAGAAAACAAAAATCACACAATATACAACATATCATTGATATAGTGTGTGTGAAGGCGAGAAACTTATATAAAATGGAAGAGCAGAGTTACCATATGGAAGATTAAGATATAATACAATAATAATGAAACCAATGAGAGAGAGAGAGAGAGAGAGCGAGAGTGAGAGAGAGAGATGAACCTGATCAGTCTCCGCAATACACAGATGGGGAGCCACAAACCACCTTACCTGATTCCAATAAGTTGAGAGAGAGTGTGAGTGTGAGTGTGAGAGTGAGAGAATGGTATGGGTGAGAGTGAATAAATGAGACCTAAAAAATAATTTAGTTCTACAAGAGAACTGTACAAGTACACATGGATGATATATACAGTACTGTATGTGTGTTTGTGTATGAGAGAGAATGGTATATAGAATTGAAGAAAAGAGTTTTAGAATATGCAGAAATATTGAGGTACTACAGTGAAAGGTATATTATGGAGATAAGAGATTATTGTACAGTGGTGATTTTTTATTGATAATTTTTCTTAACTAAAAGTGTGAGCCAAATAATGGCATCATTGGGAGGCATCAGTATGTTTTGCACTGACTGCATAGTATTATAATGTAAAACTTGCAAAATAAATTGCTATGTGGAAACAACGCTTAAGTAAAATAATTATTTATAAATAAAAGAACACAATCCACCACATAGGGTGTACATCACTACATGAGCAAGTTAATCTGGTTCCCAAGCAAACTAATCGCACACATACCAACGCACTGTAGTCACGTTCAAGGAATTAGTCAATTTGGGAAGTCGGGGACGTTCTGGTAAATTTTACTAAACTCTGCATGAATAAAGAAATTACATTAAGTGTCAAATGTTATATTAAAATCATGTACATATAAGATGTTTTCTGAATAAGCTGAATAATTGTTCCCGTTGTATAGTATCGATTATTATTTCAGGATCTAGCTCATGGACAATGAGTTTGATTGCTAGAAACGAAGCACTGGGTCCTGTCATGATAATCTATAATACTTAATGGGGCCCATTAAGTCCATTCAATATACTTTTTCTTTTTTTTCTGTCAATCTTGGATGACCTTGAAAATAATTTTGCTAGGAAATATAAGGCTGAATACAAATGAATAATCATTTGGTCATTACAAAGAAATTGACAATCAAAATCTAAAGTCATGAAAAAATAATAAATTGGCCAACATTATCGTCACTCTCCCTCCCCAAGCTAACTTGTATTATTGATGTGGGAATAGTTTTGTGTGTTGGTACAGTAACTGGCGACGAGGACATGGCCGAGATGCTGCTCTTCCACCATAACTGTGGCAACTACGCTCAGGTCATCAACAACGGCAGGACGGCACATAGACCCAAGTATGTTGTCATATTTTTTATTTGTACAGTCTTGGTTCCTCAGCCCCAAATTATATTTTAAACCCATCAGCACCATGACGCCTATTTACCTCTGATTCTAGCTACAACTAGATGATTTTATGCAGTTTAACTATATTACTAAGAGGGTTATTGAGATCATAATTACCCTTTTGAGTCACATAAGTAGATTATATACTACAGAAAATTGTCTAACGGTAACCAGAATATGATGAAAATTACATAATGGTGGTGAAGGGGTTAAGGGTGGTCACAGGGCATAGATGATTCACTACCATAGTCTTATTTCCTGATTCAACCTCCTGAGGGCATCAGGGTCAGGGCTTGGAAAATCCAAGCTCTTTTAGATGATGATGGACTATCCCTACTGCCAGAGTGCATTGGTATATCTGGGTTGCTTTAAGTAGGGAGGAAATTTTGTCCATGAGTGTACAGTTGATAAGACATAAACCTGGTACAAATGCTCTGAAGGGTAGGCTGAATTTGCCCACCATAATAGATAAATTGATGCAGTTTTTAATGCCGTACACTCCCTTGATTGACAGGGCTAGGACGTGCCCTTGTTACAGGGACTTTACTGGACATTTACCACAAATCACTAGACCTGAGTGTCCAAATTCTCGACATCTACCAATGACACGGTGTGGAATCGAATTGCAGACCTTCGATCAGTAGTCAGACACGCTACTGACCATGCCACGGCCCGCGGCATGAATAATATTTATGTAACTCAACGATCTTACCTATTTATAGCATCATTATTACAGAAGTGTAAATTCATAAACTCACCTTCAATCAATAAATATACCTGTGAGCGTGTTATAAGTATCCTTTCATACTTTTTTTAGTATAATGCCCAGGTTCATCTCCTGACATCTGATCTAATTCGTTGGAGACCTTGATATTTTGTGTGAAATCTAGAAAAAGAGGGACATTAACTATTTGTTTCGTGTTATAGAAGTGTCAAGTTGATATTCCTCTCTTTAGATTTCATACAAAATATCAAGCTTTTACCTAACCACTGATATGGACTATACCTCCTAACTGACATCACCCCCAGTGCGGCGGACGACTTCAACAACGGCGTGGTGTTGACCAAACGCGTGCTGAAGCCCAACGAGATGTTTGAGGTGCGTCTAGACAAGTGCGTGGACAAGTGGGCCGGCTCCCTAGAGATTGGGGTCACCACGCACCCTCCCACTGACCTAGAGTACCCCTCCACTATGACCAATGTTAGGTGGGTTGTGTTTGGTTTGTATTTTGGAGTACAGTATACTTATTATATTAATTTGACACACATAAAATATACATATGAATCTTTTATATTGTATTTAACCGATATGTAATGTGCTATCTCTATCATTATATTCTTGCTAATAGTAGACTATTTTATACTGCTAAGGAGGGAACCAGCAAAGACCTTATGGTCTGATCGTGAATAAACAAAACCTGACAAGTGAGGCAACTCTGAACAGGGCTGCCTGGAACGCCGCCATTAGTACGTGAAACTCGAACCGTACTTCGTATGGAGTACTCAGTCTTCAAATTTATGTGTGTATGTTGTTGTTGTTGTTGTTTTTCCCCAAGCTGCCTGGCCGAACAGCCCCAAGGCCCTGAGCAAGGCCAAGGCCATAACCGAGCGCCCCCACAGAACCCCCCCCCCCCCCCCCCCCCGCCGACCACAATAAAGCCTGGGTGACCGAAGCCACTCCATGGCGGGGAGCTGAGGAGGGTGCGGAAACGCCTGGGTGACCGAAGCCCCACCCAGGGCCCTGTGCCCCTCAGCAATTATGAAGAGAAAGTTGAGGGGCAAAGGAAAGATGTGACGCTTTGGCTTCTAATCTTGGTAGATTAGGAGGTCAATCCACGCAAGAGACGCCGTCACTTGAGATCTAGAAAATATATAAGTAGAAGGAACAGTCAGATTAAGCTATGGGTATGGCAGAGATCGCTCAGTTCTCACTCTGATAGACCAGCCCATCACCAGATGTGTATGTAATAATAATAGCCAGATTGATATGAAAGATTGCATCATAATATACTGAAAGGGCTAAAATAGTTGGTATTTTCCAGGTCCGGGACATGGATGATGACAGGTAACGGTGTGATGCATAACGGCACCACCATCATTGACGACTACGGCATCAACCTGGACAGGCTCAAGGTAATACACACACAGAAAACTTCAGGATTATACCAGACTTCGACCTGTTTTATATTCTGAATCCACTTTATTTTATCTCTGCAGATAAATTTGATTATATTTTGTATATTTTTCTTTAAGTTACAGTATCCCTGGATAATAGGTTGTGACTCATCTCAGATTATATGGTTTAGAAGGCAAAAGTGAGCAATGTAGTTCGTTACATGCTCCAAATGTTATTAATGTACAGCTCATAGGCTGAATCCTGATCATTGTTCCGGGACAGGTTATTATTTCAGTCAGATCTCCAGGAAATGAGGAGTTGAAATATCTAGGTATGTTTATTGTTTGTAGCCAGCTTTTAGGAATCAACAGGGCTCCCATAAACCTAAGAACTCTATACTTGCGACAGGTTGGTGACCGTGTAGGTGTTTTGAGAAAGGACAACGGGAACCTGTACTTCTTTGTAAACGGCGTAGAGCAAGGTCTGGCGGCCAGCAGAGTGCCGGAGGGGGTGTTTGGTGTAGTGGACTTGTACGGCCAGGCAGCCCAGGCCACCGTCATACAACACTCGGAACACTCCTCCTCTGATGTACTACCATCTAGTGTCTCCAGCTCAACTATATACAGGTCAGAAGTGAACTCATTTAGGCTCTTATTCCTAGGCAAGCCTGATCTTAGTTGGTGGTAATTACTACCGTTTGCCATATTCCTAACCAGCCAATATGATAAACTTAACCATATACAGTACAGTACAGGCCTGAAGAAGTTCAATAATTTAGGCCCATATTTCTAGACAAACCTTATCATTGTCGGTGGTAGTTTTTACTTTTTTTTTTTTTTTTTTTTTTTTTTTTTTAAAGACCTCCGTTTACGTATTGTGAAAAACCTGTTATCCTCCGGCAAATTGTGGGGTTGAGTGAGTGAAGGGGGGGAAAGTGAATGAAGGAGGATACATGTTTTTCATAATACGTGTTGCTAGCCCCAAACGCGCGAGCAACTGTGGCTTTCAACCATCCGACACATCCCCTTTTATTTATGTGCATCACACATGTTTTTACTAGAGTTTTGCTACATTTCTAGCTAGCCAGTATGGTACGCTTGTTCTATTATTGCGATGAGAAATACTGGAACATTATTGTAATTACAACAACTATTATATGATATTGACTTGTTAGGATTGTGGCATAACTATAGTAATTACCAACTATAATGATGAGAGTTTGGTCTTGGAATACGATCCATTAGACAAATGGTAAACCCTATAGGCATATCAACACTAAGTTTTCAAGTGTGGTGTTCAAGCATGGTACAGTAATGGGCAATGCTTGGAAACTAATTGTGGACGGGAAAAAATGAAACCCCATCCTTGCTCAAACAAGGTGCTTCGTCACCAAGCAGAGAAACTGATGTATAGCGTACTCCGACACCACCTAAGGAGGACATTTATTGCGTGGACAAGGCCTTTAAACATCTTCATTGCACTAAATATTTGTGTAGGCTAACCAAGACACCCATTAAGCTTCTATTGTATGATAATCAGAATGAGAACAATTATTTGGATACATTTATATATCCTAGCTCACTTTCATTGCATATTATTATAGAGTAATGTAGCCTAGGCATATATTGTTCAAACATGTTTTTGAGGATGTGTGAGTAAAATCGTAATAAGCCTACTAGGACCAATAACCTACAACATTTATATAGAATTTTCATACTGTTTTACCTTTAGTTAGCCAAGTTTCCCTTGAATCAAACCTTGCATCTGTGAGTTCTTCACAAACAAGACTGAACCATAGTTTTTAATGGTTAGAGTGTAAGGACATCAGTATAATATATTTAGGATAATCATGTACAATCGCCTGCAATGATATGAGGCATAGATTCTCTTGAACGATTCTGACAAGCTGGTGTAATACTGTGAAAATGTCCTTGCTCCACAAGCACTACTACAGTGTTTTCCCTAAATCTTTGTTCACATATAATAGAGTTCCAGCTACTTTGGCAGGCATTTGTACCTTTGTGTGTATCTTCGCCTGATGAAGAACACAAATTATTCCTTATGGTAGACTCATTGCAGTAGCATGAGTTTTAATGTTTACATACGATATCCTGACTCCCATTACAGTGACTTGCGGTTCCACCACCTGCACGGCAAGAATGCGAGGATAATGAACGGCGGTCTGACTGCCCAACGACCCAATGCTCACGGGGAGTTTAACGACGCCATAGTGATCAGCAATAGGCAGCTACACGAGGGGGAGATGTTTGAGGTGATGATTGATAAGATGGTGGACAGGTGGTCGGGTTCACTAGAGGCTGGTAAGTTGTTGGAATAATTTTTTTGTCTTTTAGATTTAGATTTATTTATGGTGTATTGGTACAAGGTGATTTAGCCTTATTCAAAGAGTGGATGAGGAAAGAATGTCAAGAAAGATACATGGAAGTCAAGTGAGTGGAACAGCTAAGTGGAAGACCACCCTTTGTGTTGTTTTCTCTTGGGTATGGCGGCTGTGTACCTCGAGCATACAGACTAGAAACACATTTTTTTTTTCAGTTATAAGAAAACAATATCCATCTTCCTCTACAGTTTTCCCTCTGGTGTGATAGTTATCCTCTGAAAATATGATTTCCTTTGGAGTGTAATCTCGATTCCATCTCTCGTGGAGACACTATGCATGCACCAAAGTTGGTATGGGTCCCTCCCCCGAAAACATTGATAAAAACACTTCCTCTCAGGTTTGGAGGTGATTCAATCTGAGAACATATCCTAGACTAAGACGGTTTTCTCTCAGGAGTGACGGCCATCCCCCCCGAGGAAATAGAGTTCCCCAGCACCATGACGGACATAGACTACGATACGTGGATGCTGAGCGGGGCCTCGGTGATGCGGGACGGCCAGACGGTGATGAACAACTACCGCTGTGACCTGGACGCCCTGGTGGTGGGGACGCGGGTGGGTATGATGAGACACTCGGATGGCTCCCTGCACTACTACGTCAATGGGGAGGACCAGGGCACCGCTTGTCACAATCTACCGCCAGGTTAGCACAGCAAAAATTATCATAGTATTTATTTATATATACAGTAGTAGAAAAAAACATCATAGCACTGATAGGGTTATATACACATTACAGAAGTCACTCGAGGTTATGTATAGTTTGTTCATTGTGTCAAGTCTAATGTAAATCCCCAACCTATACAGTAGTCTGTTTATTTTCAGCTGAAGGTAAATTGTCGTGTTCTCATCTTGATTACTCGGACAACTACAGTATAATGTCAAACAATCAACTATATAAAGCTAGTTCTATAACCAAATGCCTTCTTATAAGCTATTTGCTATGCATGCAGAGGTGAAATTAGGTTGACAGATCTTAACCCTTTATTGGCGGCGCGCAACTTATGTCGTGTGAAAGAAATTTGGACTAAGTGGCGGTTCACAACTTATGTCGTGTGCCATTTTCACCACGTAATGTTGCTGAGAGAGAGAGATAAGTGGTGGCAGGAGAGTAGCAAGCGTATGACTGCTCCAGACCACCGCGGCGGACCTACTGACATGAATTCCACCCTCCCCCACCCTCACGCACTCGCTACACAGGGAATTATGTAGGGAAACTACCTAATTACATGGTTTTTGCACTCGTGTTGCACGATCGTTGCAAAAAAACTAACGGTCGTAAAAGGATGGTTGGGGTGTCATTGGAAAGCTCTGTTTATGCCCTTTCAGAGATAGATACTTGTTTTACGCTCTGGATCTAATTTAGGCATGAAAATGATCACGTAAACAACCCTATTTAGGGTAAAAACACCCCGCTGGGCGGTACATATAAATTACTGCCTAGGCCGCTCGTAAGGTGTTAATACCATGCCTTTGGAAGTGATAAAATATCTAAAACAATGCAACTTCATGTTAATTTTCCTGCATTCCTTCTCGTATTCACTCCCGTCCTAAAACTAAATTATTTCGGTTTGACACCCTCTCGCAACCTCTCATAACTCAAAAAGTTCTTGAGCGATCGAGCTAATATTTTTATAATTTGGGAAGAGTTGAACAGTAACTAGGTGTGAAATTATACAGCTTGTTTGCTTCTGCCCTTCCTGAGTCTATAGGTCACAATGTCTAGACTTGTCATCCTGAATAGACTATAGTTTATCTAAAATTCTATGACTATATCTTTGCTGTACCAGAACCCTACCTATTTATAGCTACTATGCCTGTTAATTGTTTAGTGTGATTGTGTTTGGTGGCATATAATCATTCTTGTTTGTATTGTTTATTATTAATTGTTCCCTTCCTCTGTCTTCTTCTTGTAAGGCATTGTGAGCATTATTAGAAATTCATATTTGTTTCAGTGAGGCAGAACTGTTTGGTGTCACTATGGTTGTTCAGTATTTGTGTGGTTAAATCCTAAACCTAAGTTTTAAATTGTCCAGGAGGACAGCAGGTGCTATTCCCGGCACCAGCAAACTTGACAGTAATCTTGATCCCTAAACTCTTTAGAACTCAAAAGGGTCTTTATTAAACAGGCTTAAAATTTTCACACCTATTTCCTCGTTGTCGAGTCTTCCCAAATTATAGCAGTATCAGCTCAATTGCTTTCATTCTTTTTGAGTTGTAAGAAGTTAAGGGGTCACAAATTATAAAAAGTTTGCTGGTGACAGGTATTAGAAGAAAAAGAATATGCAGATACTGGGTGTGTTATCTATGTTTTATCCTTCCAGTTGCTGTGTTCATATTATATTCCTTATCAAGCATATGTTTACGCAATGTTTTTGTTTCAGAATTATCATCTGTCAGTTCTCAGTATCACTACCATGATATTTTCTCCTTTCTCATTTCTACTTATATTATCTGGAAATTTGATATTGATCCTCTAATAATTATAATTTATATTCACCCATCATTTCACTTGCCTTTTTTGCATTAAAGTTGGAAAAGTTCTTAGAAAGATTGGATTTTTAAAGCAAATGGAGAGAATAAGCAATAAGAGATTGGTTTATTGACTAACCCTACGCATACTCAAATGTACTTCAAAGTAGTCTACATTTTGGGCTTAGCATGTCAAACTAAGCGTGTGTGGGGGGATTGGCCTTTTTACAGTATTTGCTTATATATATATCTTTATTTATTCTTTTAGTTTCCTCCCTAGACCTCCATCAAGCTTAATAAAAACAACCCCCAGACCCCCCATCAAGATAAATGTGTACATTTTTCGATAGAAAATTTTCCAGGCCAAGGCCGGTTACTACTACTGTATAATACAGACTTGCTATTGCTCGCCATAAAAAAAGATTGACACTTAAATTGTAAGAAAGGTCTAAAAATTGACAATAAAATGGGGCGAAAGGTCTTAAGATTGCTAAACTAAGAAAGCAAACGTCTTAGAATCCCAAAACCAATGGGGCTCATCATGATGAAGAAGGCTAAACTAAGAAAGCAAACGTCTTAGAATCCCAAAACCAATGGGGCTCATCATGATGAAGAAGGGGGGCCAGAAAAACGAACCTTCCCCCTTAAGAGGTATGATTTCAGTTTCACATCCTAATAGTGGCATTCTAGGCAGCCCAGTTCAGGGTTGCCTCAATTATCTAAAGTTCCTTTACGTTGGCCACAGAAAAGGCATCCAGCTGTGAAAAAGTGGCATATATCTGCCTCATTGCATTTCTAGGTCTTCAGAGTACTGACTGTCCTGAGCAATGATTCTGCCTTGTACTGTTTGTATGTCGATATTATTGACAACCTGTGTGTGAATCCAAACTTCATATTAAGTATTCAGACATTTAGCTCATTCCTTTAGATTTGTCCAGATGAATGAAGTAAAGTCTAGACCAGATATCTAATCTGAAAGCCTGTGGTCTGAGGGTGCAAAGTTTTATTGTACCATGTTGGAAAATTTGCTGTGGGTTTATGAATCCTCTTGTGGCCTTGCCCGAGGGAGATAGTGGCGATTGGTTACCATTTATAAGACACAAAACTGTGTTTCTGTCCGATACAAAATTTACATTATTTATACCAAAGCTGTTACATGCCATACATTGAAAAGAGTTAGAAGAAATTATGTGAGGCATAAGATAAAAGATAATGTTTTATTTTATTATAATGAGTATTATAACAAGAAGTTGTAATATTTTTTCTTTTCAATACAGTACAGTATTCTCAATATAACTTGTTTGGAATATAGGCTACCATCATAATCATGGTGTTAAGCATACTGTATTTGGTCATGTGCTGTCCGATGTAAAAAATTTCACGGAAAAAGTCTGAATGTTCTATTCCTTATGAAGATCATGATAATTGGAGTTATATTTATGACCAATTATACATACCGGTAGGCTTTCACAGCTTGGTAACTTATGCTAAAATAAAGTTTGTGATCTTGCAAAGCACTTCTGGCTAGATCAGCACTTGCATTATATTAATTGGATTAGTTATAGATTAACTGCATGGGCTAGCGTCAAATAGCTTAGTTGCTCTACAAGAACAGCCATTTGCACGGCTAGTATTCTCCCATCATAATGACATTTTGGAAGGCCAATTTATGATGATTTTTAAATATTAACATTAGATTTAGTACTGCATAGCAATTAAGATGTGAAATGACTGGTAATACAACAAATGACAACAGCTGTAAGATAAGTGTGTCTGCACTTTGTCATCTTAACCTACCATTACACATACAAATAACTTACTTGAGCCATATCATTTAGAGCTGTACTCTTAGACTAACGCCATCATTATCAGTGTTAATATCTATTTAGTTACCGTATTCTTAGCTTGCCAATATGATGAGCTTATACTCTGCTTCAAGTAAGTAGGTCACAACCCTTGAACATTAACCTCTATAACTAAAAAATGACTAGACTAATCAAGCGAATATTTCTGCCATTTTGGAAGGGTCAGCAAGAGAGTAGGTGTGGAACTTTACAGCCCATTTGCTCTAGCCCTTATGAGTTACAAAGGTTAGGGGTCACAATTTTTGACCTACCTATTTGGAACAGGGTATAGTTGTAATTGAATGATGATGATGATGTGGTTTTTACCACGATGCACTCTCTGCTCAAGAGCTGGGCTATGGTGGGTGCCCTGATGATCAGGGACTTCGTTGAACAGTTGCCACAGATTGCTAGACCGCGCCGTTCACCAACTGCACTGGCTAATAACACACTGGTTGGCCCGAGACTCTAACTGTCAACCTCATACTGTAGTTTGCAGGCAAGTGCTCTACCAACCGCTCTACGGCCTGTGGCAGTACTGTACTGTAATAATGTTCCAATACATCTTATTGCAATTTCAACAACCAGCTTATCATAGTAACTGGCTCGGAATATGAGAAAACTACAGAATAGTAACTGTTGACGACAAAGAAGGTGTTTGACTAAGAATATGGGCCTTAACCCGTTGAGCCTTGTTATAATATTTTGTTCACCCCAGTCCCAAGCCATTTTCACTTCTTTTTTTTGTTTGCTAAAATGGAAGACAAGGATGAGAAATGGAAAAAAAAAAAAAAAAAATATCACCTTGGACATTTTTTTTTTGGGGGGGGGGGGGAGCCTCAAAAAAATTTGTTAAGCCAAAATGGAAGAGAATGGTGAGAAATGAAGACAAAAATAAAAAAAAACTAATTTCGGTCATTTGGGGGGCGGGGGGGGGGGGGGGGGGGTTTCAATAGTTCGTCTCCCCCGCATGACCACCCGCCCGGGAGCACTAGGGTAAAAACTGAGTATGGCATTGTACGGCATACATCCAAAGGAGTGTCTCACATAAATCTCAAGCCTCTAGCTCCCATACGACCAGAGTAATGAAGGTTCAAAGTGGCGGTAAACTAAGGGTGTAAACTATCCCCACTAAGCCCACCACCACCAGCCGCGCGGCTGTCTCGGCCCGCTCACACCTACTGGCCCGGCTCCCACACACACTACGGTACCTCCCCCTCCTATTCTCCCGCCATTTCCTACCTTACGAGCCACGTAAGTGTTTTTTATATGTCGGACGCACGTGATGCGTCGCTGGGAGTTGGTGATCAAACACTGCCGACGCAACACGTGCGACGCTGGGTCTCACCGGGTTAATGCAGCCTAGTTATAGTTTTTCTAGATGCATAGACTAGGACTTTTTACCGATAGATGCGTACAATATTTTTATAGTTACATTAGAGTACAGTAATTAACTTTTGCTGTACATATTTTAAACTTTTTGTTAACTTTTGAGTTAGGATAGTGGAACAATTACATTTTCAATTTAGTGTACTGTATGTGTGACTAGCCCTATTAACCCTATTTGGTCTGAGGGAGGTCTTTTAGGGCCTCCCCGGTTTCGTTTCATTAGTTTGCAGATTATAAAATGTTTACCCCATTAGTTTGTTGATAATAAGACGCTTCATCCCATTCAAGGTGTCAATTGTATGTGGGCGAGCAAGCCTGTAACTTTTTAAAAATCGGCCTCCGGCTTGGTCAATTTTCCATCGAAAAATTTACAAATATAGCAGGGGTCTATGTGGGCATTTTTTAGTATGAAGGAAGTCTAGGAAGACATTTTTGTTAGCCTCGGAGACAAACTATAATACTATTGCTCAAAAATGGCAAAAGCAAGCAAAATCTTCAATTATAATAATACAACCAAATGATCATAATAATCCCCAAGACATCAGACCAAATAGGGTTCAAGTCCATTAACCCCCTTCAGTCCTGTTACAGTCTGTCACCCATATTCACAAATTATTTCAGTTGGCCTTAACAATTGGATGATGGCTTATTGAATTATAACTTTACCTAGTATTTCAAAGTCCAATATAATGAAGACTGATGCTGTACAATGCCCTGGTCCCCATAAAGCTCCATCATATCACACTTTCTCTATAGTATATGTTACTTACATAAATTTTTAGTAATTTAGCCCTATTATAGTTTCTACCATGCTAGTTCTAAGGATATATTATTTTTAGGAATACAATACAGTTTTTGTCTTGTCAGTAGACATTGTTAACATTTTAAGACTTTCAGAGCTTATCCTACCATTTAAACGGCTTCAAGCTCTGTGTTTCCAGACAAATTAACTCTTCTCATATCTTGAATGAGGCTCTCTTGTCACTCATTGAATTTTTTTGGGGGGACACTCGTTACAGGCAATGTTGCCTTTGGTCCCATTCCTACACAGAAAACAATAAATATTTATAATAATCATGTTTGTAATAGACAGTATAATTATGTTAATGCCTTTGGCCCAACTGGTACATTTTGTGAATATGAGCGTGTGTGTGGTGCATGTTATTCTGTGTCTTGTCTAATCATGTATGTTAAGCTCCTGGCTGCAGGGAGACATTTTCCCCTCTATGTGTCCTCACTAAGGTTCCTTAAATTGTTTCACGCCAACCTTAGAAGACGAAGGTATGTTCCAGTCCGCTTTGTGTCCTGTGTGTTCCGAGGGTCCATTTACTCAATCCTGATTTTCGTTTTGGTGCCATATATTCTGTCGTATAAGAGAAATCGTATTCCCTCAAATACTGTATAACCTTCGGAAATTGCCTTGCGTCATCCATGGTGTGTGTTTTTTCAATAATTTGTCCATTTACTGATGTTGCATCTTATGTGGTAGGGTAGTATGGAAAATATAGTAATTACAAAAACATATTTGAAACCCGTCTATATCTTGTATTACAATTTCAAAGAAATAAATATATACATTAATTTATGTGCAGTGCAGAGCTGCATAAGTAGCAGTGGCAGCAACTACAGTAAGCTATGTAATCATCTGTCACGGCACATCTTTTTGTATTAACCCAAAATCAGATGCCTAAAAAAATTGCTGTGTTCTCATTTTGTTTCGTTCTTTTTTCCAATCAAAATTTTAATTCTGGTACTGCATCACTTACCCTAGCCTATGATATGCCAAAGAAGTACCCTTCAAAGTAGCCTTGTATCCTCCATGGTAAAGTTAATGAAAGGGTATTGTTGTATGATGGGAAATATTGTAATTACAGTAAACCCTCGCGCTTTCGAACTAATTGGGGGAGACCCCTGTCCGAAAGAGTCAAAAGTCCGAAAGGGCCGAGTCCGAACTCACACTTCAGCCATTCGGACTTGTCCGAATGTCTGAAATAATGCATCTATCTCCCTTATACATATATATAACTATGTCTTATTTGGTATTTTTTTAATCTATGAATCAATTCTAATACGATGGAATTGAAAACAATATTACCCTTCTAATACACAAATAATAAAATGAAAAAGAGAGTAAATAAAAATGTCTCCTTTGTCTTTCAGAAACATAAGTCCGTCTCGTATATGTTAGTATTTTATCGCTCGCTCGCCCCTAGCCACTCTCTCTCTATCTATTTATCTCTAATGCATCTAACTAACTCCCTTATACATTAACATAACTGAGTCTTATTTGGACTTTTTGTAATCTATAAATAATTTCTAATGCGATGGAATTGAAAACAATATTATCCTTCTAGCACACAAATAATAACATGAAAAAGAGTCCATATAAAAGTCTCCTTTGTCTTTTCAGAACCAATTAAGTCCGTCTCATAATAGTTCGTGTTTATCGCTCACTCCCCCTCTGTAACTCTCTCTTTCTATCTATCTATCTCTCTAATGCATCTAAGTAACTCCCTTATACATTAACATAACTGTCTTATTTGGACTTTTTGTAATCTTTGAATCATTTCTAATGCAATGGAATTGAAAAATATAATATATAATAAATATAAGGCCGAAACTTGGCTCTTCGGTCCGAATGCGAAATAATTTTTCTCAGCCTTTCAGACAAATCCGAAAGGCTGAAGCATGAGTTCGAAGTTAAATGTAGTCCGAAAGTGTAGTCCGAAAAGGACGGAGGTATTTTCTCAGCCTTTCGGACAAATCCGAAAGGCTGAACCATGAGTTCGAATTGAAATGCTTGTCCGAAAGCCTTGGAATTCCGAAAGAGTGAAGTACGAAAGAGCGAGGGTTTACTGTACAAAAACAAATTTCAAGCTACCGTAGTTCTTCTCTTGTATTGGGGGATTAATAGATAGTGAATTATAATGTCTATTTGCAAAAGTCTGTGTTTAGGTACCGTACGGTATTTATTGATTATGTACTATTTAACCCATGGGATCCGGGGGGCCTCATATGAATTTTGGTATAGTCAAACTTCATAATTCAGTAGCTACTGATTGAGACCACCTAGAGCAGTCAATGTTTTCGCAAATTGTAGAACTTTTTGTTGTCTGTAGAATGCCGTAGAGATGACGTCGCTACAACGCGTGGTTGCCGAGTTCTGATGATTATAGCGGCGATTTTTAGCCGCGCATTTTGCCTCATATGAGGCCTCCCGGATTCCGAGGGTTAATGTAAATATAATGCATATGAGAATTGTTTCAAAACCAGATATTCTTTTGTATCAACAAAGTTGGATGGAGGTTATGTTTTCGCCTGTCTCTTTGTCTGCAAATAAGATATCTCATATATTTATGAACCGATTTTCACATAATTTGGCGGGCAGATAGGGTATGCACTAATAAAGAAGAAGTGATTCAATTTAGGAGGTGATCTGGATCATATGTGACACTGGTGTCATTGTTGTGCATTTAAGTTAAATTTATGACAAAGCCAGCGTAGATGGAGGTATGCGCTCTACCGAGTGCCCCCTCAAGTATGTTGATTATTTGCCTAGTTAGGTATTAAAATGTAAAACTTGCAAACTAAACAAACCAAAACTGAGATGATACAAGATAAAGGTAAAATAACTTATCAAAATCACTGTGGAAATAACGCTTACTAAAATAAAATGTACTATTTTTCTAATCAATAATGCACTGAGAATAGTATTATACAGTACTGTGCATAATAGTAACATTTGTTTTTGAAGACCAAAATCGAACAGAGGATTGGAAAATGGCCCTTGGTGTAGTCTTGCTTATCTTCTCTTTCCTTGTGAATGATTCTTTGATGTTTACAGATCGGCAAGCAAAATTGGAAAACAAAAATTATGCTTAATATTATGTAAAGAAAACAATTCCAACCATTTTCAAATTTCTAATTACTGTATATATGTTGGCTGTTTTTAAGTTTGCATACAGTATTTGAGTTTTTGGTCAAGCATGATATTTTTTGCTATATATATAGTTCTACTGAAAATTAGCTATTCACACAATAGAATGATCTTACCAGATATTCAGACAATATTTCTTATATGTCAGTATACAATACAATATTATGCTCCAATGACCAATATTATTGTAACTAACATCCACATTCACTGAACTTTATATAACACGTTGCAATACTGAACCTACACTAAAGCAGGTGTGCCATTTGATTTAAGGGGTTAATATTCTGGAAGTTGAATATCTATGAGCATGATGATTTTAATTAATCTACACTATGAAAGCTTTATAGATTATGAGAAGGCAAAAATTTTACCCATGTGATGGCTTCAGTGTGATGAAAAATTATGTACCGGTAATAGTGTTGATAGAGTAGCGACAATGGCCACGATGGCGTGTAGCTGCACTCACCTTCCAACTCTAATATGAGGCAAGGCTTCAGGCCACAACTCTTCCCATTCCAAGTAGCTCTTGACATGATTAATCAACATTCCTCAGCCATAAGGTGTGTGGTCTTCCCAGATGTCTGCTCCATTCAGGGTTATCACCCTCAATAACTTACGTATGAGTTGGGTTAACATCAGGGAGATGAGACCTATGCCTATATGACTGAAGTTAGTACTCAAAAACTATGCAAGCATCATGTCTTGAATCCGTTTCATAGAGTTGTTGTTATTCCCTAAACTGCCTGGCCGAACAGCCCCGAGTCCCCGAGGAAGGCCATGGCCACGATCGGGCTTTCCCACAGAGCTCTCATTGAGTGTAGATTGTGTTGTTGGCGTATGTGGTTGTGTGAAATGCAGTCTTCTATGATGTGTTTAATGGTATGGGGTGCTGTGTTACATCCCGGGCAGGTGTCGACGACGGAGTCATCCAGTCTCTTCTGATAGCTCAGGAGAGCTGGATGGTGTCCGCATCTCAGCCTGGCCAGGTGGACTCTGTCCTCGCGAGGAAGGGAGGATTCGGAAGGATGGATTTCGGGAGGTCGTGCTTGCAGCTGCGTGTTGTCTGTGAGTGAGTGGATGGATCGGCGAGAGAAATGAGTATGGATGTGCTTCTGGAAGTTGGTTCGGGGTGGGCAGGGAGGGAGAGAGGACAGTAATTGTGTGTGATACCGTGTGCTGGGTGTTGTTTTGATATTTCTTGGTGTCTGTGGGTGTGTTACCATGTAGTTTAGTGGGTGGTCCTGGTTCGTGGAGGCTGCTGCCAGGAATTGAGTGCCTCTCATGTCCAGATGGTTTCATAGAGTGTATGTGGTTACCTGGATATGTTGTCATATCAGCTGTAGTGCATAATCCTGCAGTGTCATATGGTACCAAAGTAGTTAATGCATTCCTTCATGTCACTGATGAGTGTCCCTGTTTCTCAACCATATAACAAGACAGGAAGCACAAGTGTCTTCAAGATCAGTAACTTTGTTCGCCTTCATGTACTGTATATTGACAGCCCCTTACACTTATGTTTAGAGAATCTATAGCCTCATATGCTAGGCCAAGGCTCCGATTTACATCATTGCCTGACCCACCACTGCTATGGTTCTCACTACCAAGAAAAGTGAATATATCCAAGATCTCTATGGTCTCACTACATGCTTCAACAGGTAACACTGCCCTTTTAGGATCAACATAGACATAGCAGTCCATTTGTTTTTCGAAGTATTTCTTCCTTTACATACATACATACACAAATTTAAAAACCGATTGCTCCACACGAAGCGCGGTTCCGGTCACGTCCTAATGGCGCCGTTCCAGGCAGCCCTGTTAAGAGCTGCCTCACTTGTCAGGTTATTTGATTTAAGATCAGACTGCAAAGTTCGATCCCACATCTTTCTTGGTCCGCCCCTTGGTGCAGCTCCCTCCACATTCATGGACTTGCATCTTTTCACTCAGCTTTGTTCATCCATCCTCTTCACATGTCCAAACCATCCAAGCCTGCTAGTACACATCTTATCACTGAAAATCTTGATACCTTTGCTGAATAAGTCAAGTGCAAAGTTATCTGATTACTGTAAAAGTATTAACTGTAAGTGTGTCCCTAAACTGACAGAGAAACTCCAGTAATTCAGAGAAGAAAGGAGAAGGATGGTACAAAAATGACAGAAATAAAAAGTGTGTGTGTGTGTGACAGAGAGTGCACATACAATATTACCCAAATTATACAGTATTATTGTATAAGAAACTCAACCAATGCTGTGAGTAGTGTGTCACTGCATATACTAGCAAGCCCATTAGTATTCTTAACCCTTTCAATATGGGTGGCATCTTTATTATTCTAGCTATATTTAGACAATTTTATGCAACTTAGGAAGGGTCTGTGGTTGTTGTTGTTGTTTTTGTTCCCCAAGCTGCCTGGCCGAACAGCCCCAAGGCCCCGAGCAAGGCCAAGGCCATAACCGAGCGCCCCCACAGAACCCTCCCTGCCGACCACAATATAGCCTGGGTGACCGAAGCCACTCCACGGCGGGGAGCTGAGGAGGGTGCAGAAACGCCCGGGAAACCAAAGCCCCACCCAGGGCCCTGTGCCCCTCAGCAATTATGAAGAGAAAGTTGAGGGGCAAAGGAAAAATGTGACGCTTTGGCTTCCAATCTTGGTAGATTGGGAGGTCAATCCACGTAAGAGACGCCGTCACTTGAGATCTAGAAATTATATAAGTAAAATGAACAGTCAGAGTAAGCTATGGGTATGGCAGAGATCGCTCAGTTCTCACTCTGATAGACCAGCCCATCACCACTATGGTGTGGGTCTGTGGTAGTTTAAAGTGTTGAGATAGTTCATAGCCTTTTGATTGCTGCAGGCCCTTCCTAAATTGAATTAAATAATCTATAGAGTAGCAAGAATATAACTAGAAGGATATCACCTGTACTGGAAGGGTTAATTCTCATGGCTGAATACTTTAATGACCCAGCAATTTTCATTACCCCTTCGGGGCGATGATATCCTTATTATATTTTGGCAGTACAGTAGTTGGATTATTATATTCAGTTTAGGAAGGACTTGGGAGAGTCAAAGGTTGTTGTTGTTGTTGTTCCCCATGCTGCCTGGCCGAACAGCCCCAAGGCCCCGAGCAAGGCCAAGGCCATAACCGAGCGCCCCCACAGAACCCTCCCTGCCGACCACAATATAGCCTGGGTGACCGAAGCCACTCCACGGCGGGGAGCTGAGGAGGGTGCAGAAACGCCCGGGAAACCAAAGCCCCACCCAGGGCCCTGTGCCCCTCAGCAATTATGAAGAGAAAGTTGAGGGGCAAGGGAAAAATGTGACGCTTTGGCTTCCAATCTTGGTAGATTGGGAGGTCAATCCACGGAAGAGACGCCGTCACTTGAGATCTAGAAAATATATATGTAAAAGGAACAGTCAGAGTAAGCTATGGGTATGGCAGAGATTGCTCAGTTCTCACTCTGATAGACCAGCCCATCACCACATGACTAGAACCCAATCCTCTCGGCATCAGCTAGGAAAGGCCCTAGAAAGCCGCCTTTGGCGGGGGGATAGCTCCCCTATTTCAACCCTTTTCGGGGTTGGGCCCCCGCCCAGAGTTAAAGGTTAATTAAGATGGTTTTAACCTCTGATATTTAGAAGTACTTCCTAAGCTGATTAGTATTTTTTAATGCCTGCCATAATATGATAATAATTATGCCTTCATATTAAAGGGGTTTAATTCCAAGAACTCCATAATCCCTTGCATATATACAATAGGTAAGTTTAATACTACACTGAGTACCTGCTGATTTCTAGAAAATATATACTGTATTTCACATGAACATATCTATTGTTTAAGCAACATTTTTCTTTAGTATTAGTACATGTATACATACATTACATTTTAAGACTGAGTGCTCCACACATACGTGCAGTTTCAGTCTCTTGTCCTAATGGCGGCATTCCAGGCAACCCTGTTAAGGGCTGCCTCACTTGTCAAGTTTTTTCATTCGAGATCGGCACGTATAGTCTGATTCCAGGTCTTCCTCGGTCCACCCCTTGGTGCAGCTCCCTCCACAATCACAGACCTGCATTTTTTCACCCAATTTTGTTCATCCGTTCTCTCCACATGTCCATACCATCCCATTCTACTTGTACGCATCTCCTCGCTAATACTCTTTATACCTAAACGTTTCCTCAGCTCATCATTAGTTATTCTATCCTACAGTTTGGCTCCACACATCCATCTCACCATTCTCTTCTCATTACGTTCCATTCTGTTGACATCCTCTACTTTAACGGACCATTGTTCTTAGGCATAAGTCATTGCACTTCTAACACATGAGGCATACACCTTTCCCTTCAGGGGGAGAGGCATTATTTGCATGGTCAGGCACCTTGAATCCTGGGATGGTGGCCTCCCACCATTTGCCAGTGATTTTCTTTAGTAGAAAATTACAGTCATGTTTCTGCTAATCACAGTTCATCTATGCCCTAAGCTTATGATGCTTATGGGTGTATATACAAGTCTGTGACCATTACTTAATATAAATGGAGTGTGAGCTCTGGTAATTATCATGACCAATGTCATGTCATGAACAATCATATATCTTTATCTTAGTACCTTTTCATGTCACTGTATAATCATCAAGCCACACAATCACTGTATTTTTCTATCGTGAGGTACTTATTATATTATCAATTCAACTTAACTACTGTACTTCACTTTATATCATCATCACCTTTCTTCCTCCTGAGAAACAGAAATGGCTCTATGATACTCTGTCCAGACATACTCATTTTGCCCGCACTATGTTGATTCTTCCACTATGTGGAAGTATTTCCTCAATATTTTATTCCTCCCTTTATCAATTTAACTACTCTACATTCAATGTCCAGAACTTCCTCCTCCATTCCATTGCTTTGTTTATCTAGCATGTTAACACAAGATGCCTATATATTTTGACCCTATTCCTTCACTACAAGTATAATAAATAATTTATTTCAGGTTTATGGCCAGTGATAGACCTATACGGACAGTGTGCTCAGGTGACCATCGTCCATAACCCCATCCGCCATGACCAGTCCCTTATCTCCGTGTCGCAGTACTTGGACATGTCCCATCTATCGTTACCAGCTGCGGGGCAAGCTAGCGTTGGGTCCGAGGTTAGTAGAACTGTGGATACCGGTATGTGTTTCACTGAGTAGGCTTACAATTAGTTACCATATTTTATGCCATAAGACTGCACATTTCCTCTTTACCCTTTTAATCAGGTGATGTAATTTGGTTTCATTGTACACATCTTCAGATAATTTTATTTTTCTCATAAAGAACCTGTTAAGGTTGGCAAGCAAATTGGGATAGTCTGTATCTATCTATCTATCTATTGCCTGACGCCGTGATCCCCGAAGGGGTGGCCACGAACGAACCGCCCCCATGCACCTCTGTCCCCTGTCTGTATCCCTTTCATTAATAGATATCCTTCCAAATTTAAGTAAATACATAGACCCACCCATCATCACAACCACCCAAAAATGTTCATTAAGTACCGTTATTCTAACAAGATCTCAAATTTCAGGTTATACACCGATTCTCTAAATGCTGCGGTGCAAACGTAAACCTGAGCAACAACAGCACAACAGCCACCCGTGTGAGACACTTCAACCACGGCCTGGTGTTTACATCACATCCACTGGAGCCAGAAGAACTATTTGAGGTTAGTCTAGAGTGATCAAATTGCTGTTAACATAATTATTGTACGATAGATATAAGTACAGTCAGGCCCCCAAGGGCGCGAGCTCTAAAGGCGCGGGAGGTATGGAATTTGAAGGTAAATGCGGGGAAGAGCAAGGTTATGGTCTTCGAAAGGGGTGAAGTCACAGAGTGTGAGGTGAAGCTGAACGGTCAGGCTATGGAGATTGTCAACTCTTTTAAGTATCTGGGCAGTGTGTTGAGTAAAGATGGGACTATGGATGAAGAAGTGTGGGAGAGGGTACAACAGGGGAAGAGGGTTGTAGGAATGCTAAAAGCAGTAACAAGAAATAGGGTGGTCAGTATGGAAGTGAAGAAGTCCTTGCATGACAGTGTGGTAATCCTGACACTGACTTACGGAAGCGAAGCATGGACGTTGGTTGAGAGACAAAGACCAAGAGTGAGAGCAGTGGAAATTAATTACTTAAGGAGTGCGTGCGGAGTTACATGGAGGGATAGACAGACTAATGAGGAAGTAAGAAGGAGGTGTGGTGTGGAGGTAGATGTGCTGGAAAGTGTGAAAAGGAACAACTTGAGATGGTTCGGCCATATGGAACATATGGAAAGCGAGAGAATGACTAAGAGGGTGTACGAGAGCGAGGTGGAGGGACAGAGAGGGAGAGGTAGACCGAATGAGAGGTGGAAGGATGAAGTGAGGAAGTACATGAACGAAGGCGTGCTGGTTGGGGGGAGGGGCGTCGACTGACTGGGGACAGAAGTGCATGGGGGCGGTTCGTTTGTGGCCACCCCTTCGGGGATCACGGCGTCAGGCAATAGATAGATAGATAGGTACTAGAGTGGCAAAAAATACGTAAACGAAGCAGTTTTTAAAAAGGGCGCGGTCTATGGTCCGCCGGAAAGCGATGCGCAGCTATTGTCGGCCATCTTGGCGTGACGTCAGACCGCCTCCGGCCTCCCCCCGCCAATCTCAGTTTTCGTTTTTTGTGGCCTTGAGCGTATTATGAGATTATGTATCCCCCCACCTCACCATATCCCCCCCCCCCCCCCTGACCATAACACACCAGCCCGTGTGACACTGGTCCCGCCGAAGAAGAAATTGAAGATGATAACTATTGAGAAAAAGGAGCAGGTCGAGACGGGAGACAAACAAGCAAATGTTGCCCGTCACTACAACCTGACCGCCCGTACCGGTACCTATTTTTCCCTAATAGGCCTAGCCTAATGCCTAAAATACATACAAAAAGTACAGATTATGGTTAAATACAGTTACTTATATGATATATTAACAGTAAATGGAATGGTTACTCACATATAATGGTGTATGGTGTCGTTGTGTGAAGTCACTCACTTCACACAACAACAACGACACCATACACCATTATAAGTGAGTAACCATTCCATTTACTGTTAATATATCATATAAGTAACTGTATTTAACCATAATCTGTACTTTTTTTATGTATTTTAGGCGTTAGGCTAGGCCTATTAGGGAAAAATAGGTACAGGCGGTCGGGTTGGCAGACTACGGTCCTATTTTCTCCATTTATTCTTGAGTCCCATGGAAGCGCATTTCCAAGGACACTGTGTTTGCCCAGTCTACATTGACAGCGCCCTTGGGGGGATCACTTACAGTGCATGAGATTGAAACAGCACCTCGTGGACCGCTCGGCCTTAAAAGTTTAGGAAAAGGTAGAGTAATAGTAGATAGTGACAATTTATTATTTACTCATTTCTATACAGTGCTGCCCTGGTTGAGTAACAATATATGAGACTACTATGGGCCATTAAACCAAAGTCCTTTTAAATTTAAGAAACCTTTATCTGGCCAATGTTTTTGGAATAAATTTGGTGCTCTTCCAGGTATCCATAGAGAGAGTGGCCATCGGTTACTGCGGATCACTAGCAATAGGCCTGACCAGTCTGCCTCTCGGTGACTCTTACCCCGCTGTGAACCTGCCTGCCACCGTGTCAGGGATCGAGTCGGCAGATACTTGGTGGGTGAGTGGGACGGATGTGCGGCGGAACGGCTCCTCTGTCCTCCGCCTCAACTACTGCCCCAACCTAGGTCGTCTGTTGATCAGTGACCGAGTGGGCATCAAACGGACCAGTGACGGAGCCATGAGGTTGTTTATCAATGGAGAGGACTTTGGGGTGGCGGCTACTAATGTCACTAAGGTTTGTACATCTACAGTCAAAATCAATAGTTCACCGACACTCCTTGCTCCTAAGCTGTGTAATTTTATATTCCTATAATTTTTCCTTGACAGTCCTCGTATGTTTGTATTAATTAGCCTGTGACTGGTACAGTACTTTTTGTTTCACATCATAGAAGTATTGAGTAAATGTCTCTCTCTCTAGATTTAACACTAATTATTATCAAAGATTTTTTACAAACTAATGATTTTTGGCTGTTTTATGGTTAGACTGAGGAATAATTGGAGGGTGCTATTGCAGTGTGATCTCTGAGCCAGAGTTTGAGTTTAGTGATAACTTTCTTGTTATCTTTTACCGTATACAGAATTTGATGGTAATTTATGAAGACTGATGTATTTCAATATGCTGCTCCATTACAGCGAGTGTTTGGTGTGATTGACCTGTTTGGTTTCACGGATTCTGTTGTGACGACCAGTGTATCACGGCAGGCCAGCTCCCCAGTAATGGACTCCACAGTGGTAGCCTCCAATAACAATGCTGTCTCACAGGACTCACTTGAACTCTCCCAGCCTGACTCTCGTCATCCCCTGGGCCATCTTTCACTCACTTCAGGCTTCCACCCGGCCACCTCCGCCCACATCCCTCACTCGGATACCAGAGCGGAGGCCAAGGGAGGGGACCATGGAGGGCAGAACGGACACTATGTTGACGGAAAGGGAGTGGGGGATCACGGAAGAACAGACGTTATCCCACTCCAGTCTACCAACAATAAGGACACCTTTGTTATACCCTTCCATGAGAACACTGGAAAGAATATTCTGCTCTCATCCGATCGGTTATCGGCTAGGAGATCAGAGAGTTATAACCAAGGTGTTGTGATGTCTGCCAAACCTCTACCACGAAACACTGTCTTCCAAGTGAGTACCAGAAATGCTTGTCTTGAATTTATTGATTTAGAAATCAAACATATCAGCATATTGCTTATACAGTACGGTACTGTATTTGCATTTGTTGCTAGTACTGTAATATCAATTGTATAAATACAGTGGTCCCTCTTATTTAGCGAATTCATTAGTCTAGCCAAACCATCACCAAAAGTGAATTTCGCCAAATGCGAATAGTACTTTAAATGGGAAAATTATCCATTAGTCTTTGACGAGGCCCGAGTTCACCCTTTTGGGCCTTTTCAAACCGCCCGCCATGCGCATTGTCGATCGCCGACACACTCGGCGCCGTCTGCTTACTCTGTTTTTGCTAGAAGACATAGGCCTAGCCTATATATCTCCACAAAGAATTGACCTAACCTAGGTTAGATGTATATCAGGCAGCAGAATTCATTGTTATCTTGTGAATAGTCTTATTGATAAGGAATAACCACATAACCTTAGCAACAAGTTGCTAAGTTACTAGCTAGCCAGACCAAGAAATGGTCTAACCTAGCTTAGATATATATCAGGAGGCATAAATCACTTTTACCTTGTGAATGGTGAAGACTAGAATTTTCTATTCCAACTGCTTTTCGATTGAGCAAAATAATGAAATTGGTTTTGGATCCGTGGTCACTTCTTTGATTAATTATATTTATCGATTGGGCCCCTGAGTCAGCTGATGCGCGCGTGTGTTTGTGTGTCGCAGACTGTTCGGCACAATAAACAAAGCAAAACACGAGATATGAGGTTCACAAATCGGTTTGGTCAAGATTACTCTGTTAATATACGTTTATGAAATATACCTGGGATATTCTCGCTATCCAAGCAGCTCAGTTAGGGTTTTGTGAGTTGGCCTAAGCCTATCTATAGCCTAGCCTCGGCCTAAGAGTAACTCTCAATACGGCGCTCTACTGTAGCCTACATGAAACATTAACAGCAATAGAAAAGACAATAGATAATAGATAACAGATTTTATTTACCATGAATTATTTAGAGCTAGGCCTGGTGAGACTAGCTTGCGGGCGGCGCATTCTGGGCCGACGCCATTCCGTGACGTCAGCATTCTCGTCAAAAGTGTATTTGAAGCGCCAAATTCGGATTCTGGTACCATATCCAACCTATCGCCAATACTGTGTTTCACCAAGCTGAAATCCGCTAAACGCGAGGGACCACTGTAGTTCTGTAATAAGTTAATTAAAGTTTGAATAACTCGCCCCTTGCTCAGACTGTGTTAAGCTAGAAATTAGAATATGTTAGGTTAATATAGGTTAGGTTATGAAAATTTAGTTAACATAGAACTACAGTATGTATCTGAATACTTTATCCTAAGCCACATACAATACTGTACTGTGTTAAATGAGAAAAATTAAATAGTAGTAAAAGAAGCATCAATACATTTTGCTGTCCCACATGATTGCTGATGTTTATTATATCAACTTGTAGGAAGTTTATATATACAGTATATATATATATATAATTAGGCATAGCGATTTTGATAAGTTCTTTTGCCTTTATATTGTGTCGTCCCTGTTTTGATTTGTCTATTTTGCAAGTTTTATATTATAATTAGATCTAGTCCCTGGTAAAAGATATGCAACCCTATTTACAATGCAGGTTCGGCTGGGTGGCCTTAACGCGCGATGGTCAAGCTCCCTGATGATCGGAGTGACGGTTCAGACGCCCGACAAGCTACACCTGCCCAACACTGCCTTCGCTCTCAAACGCAACACCTGGGTCATATCGGGGGACTCCGTATTCTATAATGGGGTCAAGGTAAGGGTTAATCGGACTGTATAGGCCTATTATATTGTAGCAGCATAGCAAAACTTTTCTTTTATTAATTTTCTTTTATTCAATTACTGTCATTCATTTTCTTATATGACTTTTGGGCTAGAGCTAGGTTACTATACAGACTCTTAGTGGACAGAGGTTTTGAGGCAAGTAAATTGTTCCATAAATTTAATCTTTTTAGGGTCAATTATTGTGACTGTATTCTAAAATTTGACATCAATAATTTTAATCAAGCATTTTTAACTTGAAGTTTCTTGTATAACCTCTGCTTACTTTTTGTCTGTATTTATTGTTTATCTTTTTCTTTTTCTATTATTAATATTAATATTGATGATTTTTTAAATTTATTGTTCTTGTTAAAAGAGTACTCTTTGTTTAAATCTGTTGTTACTTCATATTTTGTAATTATTTGTCTTTATATTATATGTATTCATTGTCGATAGTATCAATTGCTTACTTTTGCGATTTCCTTAGTTTATTTGTGCTATAAATGTAGGTTATTTGTAGGGTAGTTATTGATAGGGGTCACTTGAGGCATGCTATGCTTACAGGTACCTACCCGATAGCACTATCGTTAGTGAGTGCTGTACTGTATTTTATATATTATTTTGTAATAGTATAGATATCCTATCAATATTTGTATTTTGTACTATTTTAATGTCTTGTCATGTTGCAAATTTGATTTTAAATAATATTTTGACATTTAACATATAGTTTCTTTATTCATGCAGAGTTTAGTAAAATTTGCCAGAACGTCCCGGACTTCCCAAACTTGACTACTTCCTTTAACGTGACGATAGTGCGTTGTTATATGTGCGATTAGTTTGCTTGGGAAACAGATTAACTTGCTCATGTAGTAATGTACACCCTATGTGGTGGATTGTGTTCTTTTATTTAATAATTTTCATTTTAGTAAACGTTGTTTCCACATAGCGATTTTGATAATTTAATTTGACTTTATATTGTCCTTGTCCCAATTTTGGTTTGTTTAGTTTGCAAGTTTTACATTTTAATTCATTACTTTCATTGATTTTGTTTTGATTGATTGATTGATTTTGTTTGCTTGGGAAACAGATTAACTTGCTCATGTAGTGATGTACACCCTATGTGGTGGATTGTGTTCTTTTATTTAATAATTTTCATTTTAGTAAGCGTTGTTTCCACATAGCGATTTTGATAATTTAATTTGACTTTATATTGTCCTTGTCCCAATTTTGGTTTGTTTAGTTTGCAAGTTTTACATTTTAATTAGGTTTATTTGTAAAGTTAATTGGTGGGTTGGTGAAAACAAATTTGTATTTCATAATATTGTTTTGCTAAATCTTCAATGCGTTATTTCTGGGACCTGGGAATCTTATCCTGGGGACCCCAAATAGGCCTGGGTCTCTGGGTTTTTCTCCTGGACGACCTAGATGTGTGTGACTTTGTGTTTTGTTTTGTTTTTTGTTGTGTTGTGTTGTGTTGTCCCTGTTCGGGCTCTGTCTCGAGTCGGCCACCCCCAATTATAAAAAAAAAAAAAAAGGGGTATGTGCCAAAGTATATACTGTAGATAGATAAGAGTTATTTCCACATAGTGATTTTGATAAGTTCTTTTTTGTCTTTATATTGTGCGGTTCCTGTTATGGATTTTATTTTTATTTTAGAGAAATTTTACATTTTAATACCTTGCAGATCTGGAAAGTTAGGTTTTCCAGACTGAGTATCGGGTCCGAACATAACTAGATTGAAGTGTAAGTCTGAAATACTGAAGTTAATGCCTGGACCATGGTATTTAGTTGTTGTTGTTGTTGTTGTTCCCCAGGCTGCCTGGCCGAACAGCCCCAAGGTCCCGAGCAAGGCCAAGGCCATAAAGCGCCCCCACAAAACCCTCCCTGCTTACCACTAACAAAACCCAGGTGACCGAAGCCACTCTAAGGCAGGGAGCTGAGGAGGGCGCGGAAACGCCCGAGAAACCAAAGCCCCACCCAAGGCCCTGTGCCCCTCAGCAATTATGAAGGGAAAGTTGAGGGGCAAGGGAAAAATGTGACGCTTTGGCTCCCAATCTGCCAACTTTTAGGTTGGCAGTAGGGAGGTCGATCCACGGAAAAGACGCCGTCACTTGAGATCTAGAAGATATATAAGTAAAAGGAACAGTCAGAGTAAGCTATGGGTATGGCAGAGATCGCTCAGCTCTCACTCTGATAGACCAGCCCATCACCACATGACTAGAACCCAATCCTCTCAGCATCAGCTAGGAAAGGCCCTAGAAAGCCGCCTTTGGCGGGGGGATAGCTCCCCTACTTCAACTCCTTTCGGAGTTGGGCACCCGCCATTTAGTATTTAGTTAGTACATTTACCTGTCTCTCTTTTGGACATTCTGAAAAACTGAGACACTGGATATCCGGTTTGACTTTTCACTTTAACCTTTTGGATGACTGGCCACATTATCAGTCACCACAACCCACCGATGTGTTAGTGAATTCATGTCCATGTTCCTCTTATAATAGATAAAGAAGACTGGTTTTGCTAGTCTTCCAATGTGTACAAGTTGACAACCTTGCGGGAAGCTTCATAACCACCCATTCAAAATAGTACTGTACTGTACCTACATACCGTTTATTTAAATACATATTTAACTCTCCAACAGTCTTGCTACAATTCCAACCACAAATGTAATCCTGTCATGATCTAGTTCCAAGGAAAGGCGCAACCCAGGTGAGGAACACACTCCAGAAGAGAATCTGCTCAAACTCCATTAGGAAAAATCAATAATTCATTTTATGAGGCTAAGATACATGCTCGCAGATTTCTTTTTTTTTAGCGTAGGGATGCGGCAACCCCACCGTCCGCCTTGTCGGTGGTGCAATCAGCTTTTACAGCTGTGGACCATTGGTACCTATCTTCAGAACACTCTTGTGCTTGGTTTGCTTCCGGCCAAGGTACCCACGGGGGCAAAGAAAATAGCAAAACAGTGGTGGAACTGCCATCCGGGTGCGGGGCTGCTCTGGGTCTGCTCTTTCAATGCTAATGGTCTAAATCCACTTGCTGGAGGCATGTTTGTGAGCTTGGAGGCAGTTTCTGCCATGGCCATCCCTTTTAGGGTGTTTCCTCTTGAATCAAGGCATCTAATTTTGTATACATAATTATAAACAGTATGTGTAATGTGGTAATTGAGAATACAGCCTTATGAAATGTTTCACACTTCTGGAGAGGGTCTCCCCGAATATAGTCCATAAGAGAGAGGGGTTTGATTATATTCTTATTAATATTTACTTGTGTAAAGCTTCCTTAACTAATCTATTGGGTTTTGTTATAACAGATCAAAGGTCGTTATGGTCCTGACCTAGACAGCCTAACTGGTGGGAGTGGTGGGTCAGGTGGTGGCCATGTGGTAGGATTGAGGGTGGACCAGGAGAGTCGTCTACACCTACTAGTCAACGGTGTGGACCAAGGAGTGGCAGCCAAGGAGATCCCTCACAACGTCCATCTTATTCTTGACCTTTATGGCCAGTGTCAGGAGGTAAGCTAGGAAAGACCTAGAATATATAAAAATATGAATAAATAATAGAGAAATTAGTTAGATTTTTTTGAATCTACAATATCATGGCCACAATTAACTGCATAAAACTCAGGAACCCCCCCTCGTGTTAAAGGAAGATCGCGTTCTAGGAATTTGTATTATAGGAGGATAGACTGTATCTCATTTCCACTCCTCACTTTTGATTCATGTCTCTCCAACAACGTCTATGCTTCACTCCCGCACGTCAATGTTAGGATTACCACACTATCATGCAGTGACTTCTTTACTTCCACCCTACTTACACACTATTCCTTGTTGCTACTTTATGCATTCCTACAACCCTCTTCCCCTATTGTACCCTCTCTCACTTCATCTTCTACACTCCCACGTTTACTCATCACATCGCACAAATCCTTGAATGAGCTGACATTCTTTATTACCTGACAATTCAACCTCGCCTCACACTCTGTGAATGCATCCTTCTCAAACACCATAACCTTACTCTTCACCACATTGACCTTCAGGTTCCATTTCTCACACATCTCCAAACATATTTTCATATTTTTTCACCAACCCACCAATTAACTTACAAATAATCCTGATTAATTAGCAAAAGCTGCAACTCTCACTCATTATCACTCATCAGAACTGTATTAACAGCATACAGGAGCACAGGCAGCGTCAACTCCCTCCTTTTCCTTATCAGGGGTACTCCAACATCTACTGCTCTCCCTTATATTTTTGTTCATAACTCTATCCATATACTGTACAGTCCATCCTCCTATAACACAAATTCCTACAACGCGATCCTCCTACAACACGAGGGGGGGTCTCGATAAATAGTACATTTATTCAGTTAATTGTAGCCATGATATTGTAGATTGAATTTTTTTTTAACTAATTTCTCTATTATATATTCATATATTTTGATATATTCTAGGTCTTTCCTAGGACCGATCGATCACTTTTATTTACCGCCGTATTGCCGCCGTATGTATACGCGATCGCATAGTGCGAGGGTCGGATCGACCCATTTTTCTTCATTAGTTTTAACCCGTGGAGCCCCGGCTAGTTTTGTAATGTTTGCGCACCAGAACCCGGTCGGTTTTCAAAAAATGGTTTTATTCCAGAAACAATAGCGAATGGGTTAGGAATGAAGGAAAAACCACGAAAAACCGCTCAAAAAATGGTCCTACAGAGCCCCCGAAAATGGATTTTATAAGAGTAAAAAATTGAAGGCAATTATCCCAAAAAAACAGGTTATTGCGCGCTCGCGCGCACGCACGTGGACTTTGAGAGTTTTCAACCATCGGCACGGTTGCGTGGGATACGTACACAGTTCCCATACAAATCTGAGCCCTCTTGAGTGGCTACACCTGAGGTTACGGTCGGCGCAATTAGGGTGACGCGCCAGGCGCGTCTCTGGGGCTGTGCGTTACATACATCGCCGACGCGTCAGGCGCGTCGCTGGGGCTGTACGGGTTAAGGTAAGTGACGTTTTTATATATTTGTTAATGGTTTGATGGTATCTGGTAGGTAATATAGGTGTTTGTTTAGCAAGAAATCCGGGAAAAAAAAGGCAAAATTGTGGGGCTCAGAGCCTCAGACCCATATAGAATTATCTCCATATAAAGTGTTATTCCTACAGCGCGAGGGGCTCTGCCGCCCATATAGTCGTGTTATAGGAGGATGGACTGTACGCATGAATTTGAAACTGATAATTGTATTGTCCTCAGGTGGTGATTGTCAATAGCAGTTTGAGCAGCAGTGATGGAGGCAGTATGATCACCTCCACCACCCCCAACAGTACCACCATCACCAGCACCTCCACCACCACCTCCACCAGCATCACCACCACCACCACACCTTCCTCCACCACCACCACAGCTCCCAATTCCACCTCCACGAACTCTGTCACATCCACCACCACCACCACATCAGTAGGGCAGGACCACAACAAGAAGAATCTCATGAAAGCAGCGCACCACCATCATCACCACCACCACAACCATCACCATCATCACAACCTCCAACAACAACAACAGCAGCAGCAGCAGCAACAACAGCAGCCAACGAGTGTGTTAAATACCAGTCACCACCAGGATAACAGCAGTACCAACAATATTGATAACGACTCCAGACAACCTGGCTCTAATATCGAGTCACAATCTTTACCACAGAAGGATAAAGACAAGGTATATTTGCTTAAAATGTATTGAGGTGTAGTAGTGTTGTTCGAGCTTAGAGCACCTCTGCTCTGCTGTGGGACAGTGGAAAAAGAATATTGCCCTTGTATCCAAAGAGGTGATAAAAATGAGTTGACCAGGGAAAATATTTCTATGTACAGTAGGCTATGTATGTATATACTCAGGCACATACCCCATAGCCAGACCTATGAGAGTTCCGTATCGAGCTCAGTGGTCTGGTTAATCTGCACTACATAACTAACTAACTAACATACCCCATGGCTGGGGGTGGCTGACTCGAGACAGAGCCCAAACAGAAACAATATTAGAAGTTTCAGTTCTTAAGGTCCAGGACCAGTTTCACGTTCCCTCGCCCCTTACTCTGTCTTGTCTAGTGAGTGAATTTTACAGGGAGAGGAGGATTCCTAGCCCCTTTCCCCTAGAAGGAAAAACTCCACATTAAGCAGTCTTTCATAATGCTCCTTCCACGCCTCTCTGATTTTGTTTTCTGTGTAAACAGTCATGCCACTGACATTATTTATGCATCTTACACCCATTACGTCCTGACTACAGTCCCTCACATTCTTAGCTAATTTATAAACCCCATTGGTATTATTAGTGCTGCAAACTTGTTCTGTTATGCTTTCCTGTATGGTTTTATTTGCCCTGTAGACCTCTCTTCTAGCATTACGTTTGGCGAACAGATATTCTTCCTTGCTGCCACCTTCCTTCCATACTTTGAAACATCTCTTCTTCTCTCTGACTGCAGCTTCGACATCGTTGTTCCACCACCAGGAGAACTTATGTCTGGGCGGCTCCTTTGTTTTGCCACAGACTTTGTCTGTGGTATCGAGAAGGCTGTGCTCTATAAAGTCCCATTTGCTATCAACATCATCTGGCCTAACACCCATTCTCCTTTCGATTTCCATCATTTTGTTGTGGAATCTGTCTCTGTACTCCTCTTTTTCCAACAACCTACTTTCTGTTTTGGCATATGAACTTTATTTCTAACAGGAACTCTACTTAGGCACATGTCACACACTATGAGCTTGTGTTGGGGGATGCATTACAAAGAGAGTATATGAGTTAGATACCACCCATAACGAGGGGCGTCGCGCTCCTTGGTGCCGCTAGAGGAGCGGCGAACACATCCAAAGGTAAGGTAAGGGGAGGTAGATGGGTGGGAAGACCTCCGTTGAGATGGAGAGATTGTGAAGTACAAGCGTTGGAAGATAAAGAGATGACTGTTGAACAGGCAATAGAAGTGGTAATAAATAGGAATGAATGGAGAATGCTTGTGAATAGATGAGTGATAACACTGTCGTTAGGAGAGGGGGTCGGGGGCCAGTTGGACTAGATAATACAGTAGTCCGTTGGGCGCCTGGCCCGAGGAGCCGGTGTATATTAAGGGTCATGCCTGTATGTAAGTGGGTGGGCATTGAAGTGTGCTGTGCTGCGTGTCTTCCTGCTGAGACCGGAACCTCTCCGGGAGGTCTTGGGCCGGGAGAATGCTGGAGGTTCTTAGTGATCCTTGGTCTCTGGGTCTTCTCCTAGGCAACCTAGATGTGTGTGAATTTATATTTTGTTTTTTATGTTGTGTTGTCCCTGTTTGGGCTCTTGTCTCGAGTCGGCCACCCCCAGCTATGGGGTATGTGCCTGAGTATATACATACATACATGCTAAACATTGAGTAGCCTAGGCCCTATAAGTGCTGACGTAAAAGGGTTTATATAATTATGTGAGAAACGGAACCACTTCATATTGCTCTATTTGATATAACAAACTAATATCTTAAATGTAAAAGTCTGTGTGTGTACTGTACTTTATTGAGTCCTGTATTGATAGTAACTATATCCTGATACACTATAATTATTATAATTTTTTGTTTCTTTCAGAGTATCATCAGATCTTTGCCAGACAGTAGCATCGTTAAGAACTGTGAATATCAAAATATGTGCCAACGATTTAAGACCTCTTTGGCTTTACCAGGTAAAGATAATATTTAGGTAACCTTGTTTAACCCACGAAATCCGAGGGGCTTCATATGATCCCGAATCGCTGTGTCCGGGGCCCTTTTTGTACAGGCAAACTTCATAATTCAGTGACTACTGATTGAGACCACCTAGAGTGGTAAATTGTTTTGCAAAATGTAGACATTTTTGTTGTCTGTAGAATGCTGTTGAGTTGACATCGATACGACGCGTGGTTGCCGTGTTATGACGATTTTAGCGGCGATTTTTACCCGCGCATTTTGCCTCATATGAAGCCTCCCGGATTCCTGCCAATATTTCTTTTTGCCTCATATGAGGCCTCCCGGATTCCGAGGGTTAATAGTTTAAGGGGGTAGTACTTACTTCCGGCCGAAACATTTTTCTACCGAAAAATGCACATATTTATCTTGAAAGGGGGTCTTGTGGGTGATTTTCTAAGCTTGATAGAGGTCTAGCGAGGAAATTCAAAAATATATTAATACTGTACATAGACCAAAAACCAAGCACTACCCCCTTAATTTACCCTAGAATATTAGTAATGTAATTTGACCTTGAAGATGTTTTTCATATACAATATATTGTTTATTCAACTGATATTCTTCTTTACTGATCTGTACTAAAGTTGGAGTATTTGTTTCCACAGAAGGATACTTTAGCTCGGACGGTAACCTGTGCTACTGTGAAACTTGCCACAAGATCCGGGGAGATGAACCCTACTACACCAAAGGTAATTGACTACTTCCTCTCTGTGTGTGTGTAGTTTACTATTATTATATATTTTTAACCCTTCCTGTACCAGCGATGTCTTCTATATCATATTTTTAGCTGTATTTTGATTATTTTATGCAGTTTAGGAAGGATCTGTGGTAGTTAATCCAAGAACTGCAAAGGTTCTTAATTGAGTCTGTAGTGAGATTTTTTGTTTTTTCTGTATGTAAAAAAAAAAAAAAAAAAAAAAAATCTCGCTGCAGACTCAATTCAGGACCTTCGCCGTTCCCGGGTTAAAAGGGTTGATTGAGATAGTTCAAAGCCTTATAATTGCTAGAGATCCTTCCTAGTAATTAACCATTCCTGTACCAGCGACGTCTTCTATATCATATTTTTAGCTGTATTTTTAGATGATTTTATGCAGTTTAGGAAGGATCTGTGGTAGTTAAAAGGGTTGATTGAGATAGTTTGAAGCCTTATAATTGCTAGAGATCCTTCCTAAACTGAATAAAATCATCTAATAGTTGCCAGAATATAATGAAAAGGACATCGCAGGTACAGTATGGGTTAACTTCTTCTCTGTGTGTATGTAGTTTATTTTTATATATTTTTTTATACAATAGAGGAAGGAAAGTGATTCAATGAAAATATGTTCTATGCACCTAATTGACTTCTCCATTCATGTGGAATTTGAAATACAGTAATTGTATTTGAACTGGAGTGGATGGATATAGACTGTATAAATACCTATAAACGTCATTTGAGGAAGTACGCTTTATTGATAACATTTTCACTTATGGTATACCTACACCAGGTAAATTAAATGCTTCTCATATGATGTTGATATCAATTCTATTAACTTTTCGGAGTGTATTATTATGGTTTTTTCCACCAACCAACTTCACCTCTAAACTCAGTTAATGAAATCAACAAATACATTATGTATAATAGTAAGTGTATAATTGCCTAGTTATTTAAAGTTATTTTTGTTTTCACTCCCGCAGGCAACCCTCCGAAACACTACGCTCAGCCATTTGGATGGTGCCGGTTTGGGTTGGTGAGTGGTGTAGGTGACAACAACGAGAGCTGGCACATGGCCTATCATGGCACTAGACCGGGGGCTGTGAGGCGTATGTTGGACAAAGGAGAGCTACTATTTACTGGTGAGACTATTCTAATTAACTAACTTTTTTGTATTCCCAGGGAACCCTATAAGGAAACTAGCCAAGGACAATTAGGTAGTAGGGAAAACTAAAATAAAGAACAGGCCCGGTTCAAGGACCTGAGGTTCAGCTATTAGGCTGCACCACCACAGGGAGTTATTGAGTTTTGTGTTTGGTGAGTTAATGATTAGATAGTGGTTAAACATGGTGATTAAGTGCTTAAATAGTGGTTAAACATTACAAAACTTAAAAATATAGGAGGAATGAACCTGTGAGTGAGTAAACATTACAAAACTTAAAAATAAAGGAGGAATGAACCTGTGAGTGAGCGAAGGGAGGCTTGGGTGGCTGGGGTGACGGGTTCCGAGGCTTGGTGCTGGTTAAGTCTCATTGGACCCTTGGTCCTTGCAATTTGTCCAGGAAGATATCTTTGTTGCCATGCTGTGAAAGAGAAAAGGAGATGCTTCAAAGCATGGAAGAAAGGAGGCAGCAGGGAGGAATACCAGGCAGCTAAACGAACTGCCAAAAGAGTTATTTACAATGCTAAAAATCGCATTAAGGACCTGGTCCTCGAACAAGTGTGTAACACTGACAATCCCAATGGGATCTTCAACCTAGCTAGGCGAGTTAAAAATGACAGTAGGGATATTATAGGTGAACAGTGTGTTAGAGATGATAATGGGAAGATTGTGTATGCAGAAAATGAAATCAGAGAAGCATGGAAGGTACACTATGAACGATTGCTAAATGTAGAGTTTGAATGGGATAAGGAACAGCTTAGTATCGAAAAACCAATATCTGGGCCCCCTCCTTTGATAGCACCAGCTGTAGTGAGCGACGCAATCAATAAAATGAAGGACGGTAAAGCTCCAGGTTGCTCCGACATTGTCGCTGAGATGATAAAAGCCTCAGGGGAGATTGGTGTAAACTTAGTCACTGAGTTGATAAACACCATTATTAAAGATGAGAAAATCCCAGAGGATTGGCTCAAAAGTGTAATAGTCAATATATACAAAGGAAAAGGGGATGCGCTAGATAGAGGAAATTATAGGGGCCTGAAAATGCTTGACCAAATCATGAAGGTCTGTGAGAGAGTCCTTGAGGGTTTGATCAGGCAAAGCATCTCTATTGATGATATGCAGTTTGGTTTTATGCCAGGACGTGGTACAACCGATGCTATCTTCATAGTCAGGCAGATACAGGAAAGATACCTACTAAAAGGCAGGGATCTTTACTTTGTGTTTGTGGACCTGGAGAAGGCCTTTGATAGGGTACCTAGAGATGTTGTACAGTGGGCTATGAGGAAACTTGGTGTGGAAGAGTGGCTGGTGCGTGTGATAATGAAGATGTATGAGGATTCGCGAAGTTCGGTGAGGGTGAAAGGTGTACTGAGTGATGAATTCGCAGTCCGTGTTGGAGTCCATCAGGGTTCAGTGTTAAGCCCCCTCCTCTTTATTATGGTCTTGGAGGCGCTGTCTAGAGTTTTTAGAGGCGGACTCCCGTTGGAACTGTTTTATGCAGACGATTAGTCCTAATAGCTGACAGTATGCAGGATGCTGAGGCCAAATTCAGAAAGTGGAGAGAGGGCATGGCGAGCAAGGGTTTAAGAGTCAATATTAACAAAACCAAGGTTATGCATTGTAGTTTGAGACGAGGCAATGTGGAAAAGAGCGGTGCATACCCATGTGCAGTGTGTGGAAAGGGAGTGGGCATTAACTCAATTCAATGTAGCATCTGTCGATGTTGGGTACACCATGGGAGTAAGCGCTGTAGTAGAATAAAGGGGCCCCTGCCGAAGGATAAGTCAGAAATAGAGAAATTTGAGTGCGTAGTGTGCAAAGGCGAGCTTGTGTTAAGTGATGATCCTGTGGCTGTGAATTTTGGAAATGAGTCTTTGGAGCTGGTGTACAAGTTTTGTTACCTAGGAGATACCATCTCTGCCGGTGGTGGGGCCGAGGCTGCCACTGTTGCTAGAATTAGGTGTGGCTGGGGGAAGTTCAGAGAATTGATGCCAATCCTGACCATGAAAAGAATGCCTCTCCCCCTGAAGGGAAAGGTGTATGCCTCATGTGTTAGAAGTGCAATGACGTATGCCTCAGAAACATGGGCCGTTAAAGTAGAGGATGTCAACAGAATGGAGCGTAATGAGATGAGAATGGTGAGATGGATGTGTGGGGCCAGGCTACAGGATAGAATAACAAATGTTGAGCTGAGGAGACGTTTAGGTATAAAGAGTATTAGCGAGGTGATGCGTACAAGTAGACTGGGATGGTATGGACATGTGGAGAGAATGGATGAACAAAATTGGGTGAAAAAATGCAGGTCTGTGATTGTGGAGGTAGCTGCACCAAGGGGTGGACCGAGGAAGACCTGGGATCGGACTATACGCGCCGATCTCAAATCCAAGAACTTGACAAGTGAAGCAGCCCTTAACAGGGTTGCCTGGAACGCCGCCATTAGGACAAGAGACTGAAACTGCACTTATGTGTGGAACACTCAGTCTTAAAATGTTATGTATGTTATGTATGTATGTTGTACATGCATAAGCATGTGTGTGTGTTTATTATGTATGTGTGTGTGTGTGTGTTCATGATTGTGTGTGTGTGTGTGTTTATGATGTGTGTGTGTGTGTGTGAGTGTGTGTATATATGGTGTATATGTGAGTGTGGTGTGTGTTGTGTGTACGAGACAGACAGACAGACAGACAACACACCACACGCTCCTCTCTATTTAAGGCTGGGTGTGTCTGTTTCTGAAGATGTATGTGTGAACCACTCAAGGGGGCCCACCTCGTGTTGTTCTCTCTTTCTAACTCTCTCTCTATAGGTTGTGTCCATTCGGCCTCATTCAGCCTACTGTTTTAAGACGCTTACCCTATCCAGGTGTCATTATTTTCTTGGCGAGCGGTAGCAAGCCAGCATATATATTTTGGTTTTACAGCAAGCTAAATTTGTACATTTTTCGATAGAAAAATGTCTCCGGCGAAGCCAGATTTCTCCATACAATGCTGGCTCCCTATCGCTCGCCAGGAAGAAATCGACACCTGCATAGGGATAACGTCTTAAAACAGTTGGCTGAATGGGGCCGAATGGATACACGCCAGGGAAAGAGAGAAAAGGAGAGAAAGATAAAAAAAAAGCCGGTGACCCCCTTAAGAGTTACCCACCTTCCTACACTTCCGGCAACAACCTACATTTACTATACAGATTTCTTCACTAAAACTGTAGAAACAAATACATGGTTATATATAGTGAGCATAGTTAGGTCAGCAAATAATTAATATATCATGAATAAATACATGACTAACTTATATAATTATATAACTAAAAAACAAAACAAATATATATATATATTATTATATATATATATATATATATATATATATATATATATATATATGTATATACTATATATATATATATATATATATCTATATATATATATATATATGTCTATATATATCTATATATATATATTTCTATATATATATACAGTATATATATATATTTTTTTTTTTTTTTTTTTTGTGTGTGAGAGAGAGAGAGAGAGAGAGAGAGAGAGAGAGAGAGAGAGAGAGAGAGAGAGAGGAGAGAGAGAGAGAATCCTTCTGTAAAGATACAGTAAATAAATTAGATTTATTTGATAAAATTAAATATTTCTTATTAACCAATATATTTCCTAATGTGATAGAAACCTCTCATAAGTATTAATTAAAAACGGGATTATTCTACAAAATGTCATCCCATTAAATTTTGCTATTAATTACGATTAGGTTAAAAAGTTTGCAAATCAACTTTTAACAGTGAAGATTAATTAAGCTTCGAGAAAAATGAGATATATCATATATATTTTAATATTAGAGTTGACTTTTTACTTCATATCAACTGAAGTTCATTAAGAGATTTTCGTTGTAGATTACTGTCTCTATCTGTCTGTTTGTCTATCTATCTATCTATAGTTCAATCTATATATCACTCATTAACACCTTCTGTACCGGCGACGCCTTTTTAATTACATTCTAGCTTTAGACTATTTTATTCAGTTTAGCAAGGGCCTCATGCAAGTAACAAGCTTCGAACTATCTCACTTAACCCTTTTGACTATCACAGATCCTTCTTAAACTGGACACAATCCTGTATATATAGCTAGAATACAACGATAAAGACATCGCCGGTACAGAAGGGGTTAACTCATTCTAGACAGTCAAACTATAGCAACTTCGATAACTTTCATTTTGTGTTCCAAGCTTCCCTCTGGACATAGGCTGTTTATAGCTTGTAAATCATTCAAAACGATGAAGTCTGGAGGTCTTACTCCAAATGACGAGTGAAACGACACAACACACGAGTTAGTTAGTTAGTTAAAATAGGAATTCAGAGGCTATCAACCCTATTGGATTATTAAGCCAGCACACTAAGTCAAGAATAACGTCAGGACTGGAGCCCGTTTTCGAGTACTCCAGTCCCTTCTACAGACGAGTTTTTGCAACCGGATTGGCATAGCCTTGGCTTCCCGAATCATCGGCACCTGGCTGTCACCCTCTGGCTCAATGCGATCGACTTCTCAAAACTGCATCACCATGGTCTCACTGTAGTACCTCGTAATCTCGGATTAAGGGGGATGGTTCACTTTTTGGGCGATTTTTGCATATATTCATTATTTTTCTAGTTTTCTCCCTAGACCTCCATCAAATTAAAAACAAACATCCATTAGATCCCCCTTCTAGATTTATTTGTACATTTTTCGGTAGAAAAATGTCTCGGCCGAAGGCCGGTTCTACCAACATTGCAGGCTCACTATCGTTCGCCAGCGAAAAAATTGACACCTAAATAGCACGAAAGCTCTAAATATTGACGAAAAAATGGTGCAAAAGGTCTTAAAATCGATTAACTAATGGGGCAAACATCCTTACACCTGACAACTAATGGGGCTAAACATGAGGGAGAAAGTGGTCCAGAAAACCGGCCCATCCCCCCTTAAGCACTCTCTCACCACACCTATTGAGCTTATCACCCACTAGGTATTGCCTCTCTATTGCATGTTTTGAATTTGGATATGTTCTTACAATCCTAATGTATTGGAAACTACAAAGGTGTTCTTATGGTGTGTTGGAAAGCTAATTTGTGGTAATGTACTGAAACTAAGTACAGCCTAAATTCCATCCCAATAATATCTTTCCATTAACTCATCGAACGCAAAGGAGACAATACAATGCTTTAGTATGGCCCATTTGCTTCAGAACTTTATTGCAAAGGTTCTAAGATTGGAATGAGTGTAACCTTTATCGAGTATTGTTTGCACGCGTAGGGAGGTTCAACCCATACCGCACTTCTTGACAGGGTAGACTCAAAAATATTTCGCCTCATCAACTCATCTCCTCTTGCTAGTTAGTTCCCTATGATCTCTATCTACACACAGCAATATTGCGTCCCTTTCAATCTTCTATCGCTGTAGCAACAATCAGTGTTCTCCAGAGCTCTTTTAATCCATACCCCCTCCCTTGTGGCGATCGCGAGACACCCGCCTTTCAACACTAGTATTCTGTCCCGCTCTCCAACCTAAGAATTAGCAAATGTTCTCAGTCTTTCTTCTACTCAACAAGTGAACTCTGGAACTCTCTCCCTCAATCAATTTTCCCTTCATCCTATGTCTTAGACTGCTTTAAACTTGGCGTGTCAAGGCATTTTGACCCCAACGTCCCTTGAATGTGACTCTCTGTCACTCTTTTGGTTTTGGGGGAGACACTCGTAAAAATCTGAAAATAGTATAATCTACACTTATCTATCTAACAACATCTATCAATATCTATCTCTACCTCTCCCCCCAGGACTACACCATCACCATGTACCTGAACCAGTACTGGAAGGACGAACGGTTGGCCTTCAGTACTAGCGAGGACCTGCTCACGCTACCGGGGGACTTCGCGGAAAAGATCGGGTGCCCGATACTTTCTTCGCTAACGACAAAAGCAGGTATAGAAAGCGACGTTATTATTCTTACTATAGCCGTTATTTGATAGATACTTAGGTAGATAAATTGAAAGATAGATAGATAGATAAATAAATAAATAGTTAGATAGATAGATATAGAAAAATACTTGGGCCCCCGATACTTTCTTCGGTAACGACAAGAGCAGGTAAATAAGGTTTCTCTATTTATTAATTTGTATATATATTTATTTATATATTTACATATTTTGTTAACATAAAATAAAATAGAAGGTTCCACCCCTTTTCCCATTTTTAAGCAATCCATTTTAGATTTACAGAAGAGCGACCAATTCTTAAATTACTGTATGTCCACAAACATTTCAATAATGTATACATGCTTCCTTCTAATTTTGTTTTTGCTTTATTTATGTTGGTTTAGTCAGTATTTAAAGGATACACATTTAGGTAGATATATATATAGACAAAATATTGGTTACAGGTTCTTTATTCGCTAACGATATATGCAGGTAAGGAAGGTTATGTTATTTATTATATTTTAACCATTATTGTATAGATAGATATTTTGATAGATAAATCAATAGATAAATGTAAACAAAACAAAATTTCTTGTGTTATTATAGTCTTTGAGAAATAGATATTTAGGTAGATAGATAGATACCTGTCTCCCAACTCTCACCTGAATAAATCCCTACCCATCCGCTTCCTAGCCCCTTCCTAACCCCTGCCTCACCCCTTCCTAACCTCTGCCTCTCCGCTTCCTAGTCCCCTGCCTCCTTCCTAACCTATGCCTCACCCCTGCCTAACCATTCCTAGCCCCTACCTCACCTCTGCCTCTCCGCTCCCTAGCCCCTGCCTCCTTCCTAAAGCCTGCCTGAGTAAACCCTGTCTCACCTTTCTATATCCCCCTGCCTCACCCCTGCTTATTTACTGTCTAACCCATTATTCACCCTTCCCTAACCCTAGCCTAATCCCCTGCCTCAACCCCTGCCTGTGCACCCCTTGCCTAACCAATATATACCCCTGTTTAATCCCCTGCTTGCGTCCCCCTTACCCAACCCATTTTTCACTCTTGCCTCACTCCTTCCTAATTCCCTGTCTAACCCCTGTATCACCCCTTCCTTAACCCCTGCTCTAACCCATGCCTCACCTCTACGTCACCCCTTCTCAACCCCTGCCTCAACCCTTTCATAACCCCTTCCTAAACCCCTGCTTCACCCTTTCCTAAACCCCTGCCAGCGCTCCCCTTTGCCTGAGCCTTCCATTATTCCGTGTTAATTTAGCCAGAGGGCGGAGGGAGGGGGGAGGGGGGAGGGGGGGAGGGGCGGAAACAGGGGGCGCTGGAGAGGGATCGGCCGTGTTTCTGACAACCTTAACGCAATTACCTGCACAGAGAGAGAGAGAGAGAGAGAGAGAGAGAGAGAGAGAGTGGAGAAAGGAAAGATGAGATGGAGAGGGTGATGGAATGATCGAGATGGAGAGGGAGAGAGATGAGGAGAGAGAGAGAGAGATGCGAGAGAGGAGAGAGAGAGAGGAGAGAGAGAGGAGGGATAGAGAGAAAGAGAGAGAGAGAGGAGGAGGAGGAGGACAAAGAAATACAAAGGAAAACAAGCAATAACAGCTCTACTGATCCTTACGATGCAGCTTGCAACTACTGTGTTTGCAACTTTTGTGTCATTGCACATAGAGACCATCATCAATGTAGTAAAGGGAGCCCACCTCGCTTTTTTTTTTATTTATATCATTTTCGCTCTTTCCCTGGCTTGTATCCATTCGGCCCTATTCAGCCAACGGTTTTAAGACGTTTATCCCCATCCAGGTGTCGATTTCTTCCTGGCGAGCGATAAGCGAGCCAGCATTGTATGGAGAAATCCGGCTTCGCCGGACACATTTTTCTATCGCAAAATGTACAAATTTAGCTTGCTGTCAAAATAAAAATATATATTCTTGCTCGCTACCGCTCGCCAGGTAATTATTGACACCTGGATGGGGGTAAATGTCTTAAAACAGTAGGCTGAATGGGGCCGAATGGATACAAGCCAAAGAGAGAGGGAGAGAAAGAGAAAAAAGCGAAGTGCACTCCCTTAATACATATTCATAAAAAGTACAGATACTAACACTGATCGCCCGCACTCTTCAATCTGTACATGCACGATATAACTACACCCAATACGCCCCAAATAAACATAGCCTCCTATGCAGATGATATAACACTCACATGCACACACCATGACCCAAACAGAGCAACAGATCTCCTTCAACCCTATCTCAACACACTACAAGGCTGGTGCACTACAAACAGACTTAATCTAGCCCCAGCCAAATCCACCGCAACCCTGCTCACAAGCTGGACAGGAGAACACGAATACATCCCTCAACTCACCATAAACAACACACCCCTAACACATACACACACACCCAAAATCCTAGGAGTAACATATGATACTCATATGACATTCAGGGGAGGTGTGGTGGAGTGGTCATGCCACTAGATTGGTAATCCAATGGACCCGGGTTCAAATCCCGATATGTCAATGGGAAGATATTATTGGGATTTAATTTGTGCTGTACCTAGTATCAGTGCATTACCACAAAGCCCACCGAAATGCCAAAAAAATACCCTCATTGTTCCCTGATTAAATAACACTGTATGAATATTCCCATATTCAAAATATGTTACAGGGGGACAATGCCTAGTGAGGTCACTGCTCAATAGGTGGCGTTCTCAGAGTGAGGGTCTGAGTCTGGAGGGTGAGACGGTGAAGCACTTGAGCGAAGCAACCAGCCGCTTCAGAGATGGAGCTGCTTCGAGCCATGATGGATGCTTCACATGTCTCACTCCCCAGACTGGAACAAGACCTCACGGGTTTCACCGTGTTGAGCGGTGGAATGTACAGGCTCTCAGCCTATGCCCGAGAGGGAGTAGTTGGAATATACAAAAAAAAAAAAAAAAAGAAAAAAAAAGCACACCAGAAACATTAACAAGAAACTGACACCCAGACTTAACGCCCTCAGGTCACTTGCTCACACAAAATGTGGACACAACAAAGAAACCAGCTCCACAGTATATAAACAATACATAAGATCAGTGATGGAATTTGCAAGCCCAGCCTGGGCTTCTAACCTAGCTGAAACACATCATAAGACCTTACAGACTATTCAAAACAAAGCCCTAAAGATCATTACAGGCTGCACAGCTACTGCACCCACAGATCACCTACATCAAGAAACCAAAATCCTCAAAGCCAAAGACCATCTGGACATGAGAGGCACTCAATTTCTGGCAGCAGCCTCCACGAACCAGGACCACATAAACTACATGGCAACACACCCACAGACACCAAGAAATATCAAAACAACACCCGGCACACGGAATCATACACAATTACTGTCCTCTCTCCCTCCCTGCCCACCCCGAACCAACTTCCAGAAGCACATCCATACTCATCTCTTGCCGATCCATCCACTCACTCACAGACAACACGCAGCTGCAAGCACGACCTCCCGAAATCCATCCTTCCGAATCCTCCCTTCCTCGAGAGGACAGAGTCCACCTGGCCAGGCTGAGATGCGGACACCATCCATCTCTCCTGAGCTATCAGAAGAGACTGGATGACTCCGTTGTCGACGCCTGCCCGGGATGTAACACAGCACCCCATACCATTAAACACACCATAGAACACTGCATTTCACACAACCACTTACGCCAACAACACCATCTACACTCAATGAGCGCTCTGTGGGAAAGCCCGATCGCGGCCATGGCCTTCCTCAGGGACTCGGGGCTGTTCGGGCAGGCAGCTTAGGGAACAACAACAACAACACTGATCCCTGAGGCACACCATTTGTGACGTTTGTCCAATCGGGGCTTCACAATTTATATTTAATATTGAGGGAGGATCTTGTGGATGTTTCTTTAAAGCTTGATGGAGGGCTTGGGAGGAAACTAAAATAATTATAAACAAATCATTATATAAACATACACAACACTTATCCCCTTAACCAAAGAACGTCTGTGAGAAAGCCATGCTGTGAATACTTAATAATTATCTTATCTTCTAGATGATGAAAGGGTTTATCTTTGATTGCTGGTTCAATTAATTTGCATATAATTGAGATTATGAACCCTTTCAAGATCCGGTTACGCATTTGTTTCTGGCTCTTCTTTAACGATGTTATTCAGATTAGGAAGGGTATGTGTAAGTCAGAGGGTTGATTGAAATAGTCTTTACCCATATATTTCTCACAGATCCCTCCTAAACTGTATTAAATCGTATAATGATAGCCAGCACACACTGTCAAATTGTGTCAAAATCTTCAAAGGGTTAAGCTGATAGGACGATTATTACCGGGGAGTGATTTGCTTCCTTTGTTTTATATGTGGGAATAAAATTTGCTACATTCCCTTCGTTGAGTTAATGGATGCTAAATATGAAATTTCAGTTCTTTTAAGGGGGATGGGTCGTTCATATTTGCTCATTTATGTATATTTTATTAGTTTTTTAGTTTCCTCCCTAGACCTTCATCAAGCTTAGAAAAATACCTGTCCAAAACCCTCCCTCAAGATAAATTAGTACATTTTTCGATAGAATAATGTCCCGGCCAAAGGCCGGTTCTTCTTAACTTACAGGCTCGCTGTCGCTCGCCAGGAAAAAATCGACATCTAATTGACACGAAAAGTGTTAATATTGACAAAGAAAGGGGGTGAGAGGTCTTAAAATCACCAAATTAATGGGCCGAACGTCTTAAAATCTGAAAACTGATAGGACTAAACATTAGGAAGGAGGGGCACCTGAAAAACGACCCATCTCCCCTTAACCGATTCAGTAACAATGTCGTCCTCTTTCATTTTATGTTGGGTACTATTAGACGATTTTGTTCAGCAATTAACAGGTTTCGAACTTTCTTATTTAACCCTTTTTACTACCACAGATCACGTTTAAGCTGCACAAAATCGTATAATTACAACTAAAGTGACATAGCCTATATATATATATATATATATATATATATATATTCTTTAATACATACGAGGTTGAAAGAAATGGCAATTTCTGCGTTGGAAATGTTATTATTCAAAGTTTCCAGGTCTCTGATGAGTTTTCGCTGGGTGGCAGGAAGTAGATGAATGAGATGAGCAAAATTCATGGTGGTACAGGGTTACATTAATGTACATGATGATACAGGATATACGACGCGTTTCACTGGACAACCAGCATTATCAAGTAAGGATAGAATGATATAAAAGGTAAACAGGAAGGGTATATATAGAGGGTGTCATGGTCCTATCAATGTCAATGGTCCTATCCACTGGCACGTTGGTGACCAGGCTTTCTACGTCGAGGGAGGCGATTGTGTGGTTGTTGTTCCGGGGGGCGTCTCGTAAAATTTCCAAGAAATCGTGGGCTGAGTTAAGGTTGTATTGGTGGGCAGTAGGGGGTGGTGAGGAGGTGTTCAGGGCGTGGCGATCTGGTAGGTGGCAGTGGGGATCTGGGAGATGATGGGGCGGAGGGGGTTCCCAGGTTTGTGTGTTTTGATGGTTCCGTACGCATAACCATGGGTGTATTCTCCGACGAGTTTTTTAAGGTGGACCCCTCCTTGTTTGGCGTGATACAACCTTAACTCTACAACTCTCCCTACTCACCACTTTACCTTGGACTTCAACCTCTTCTTTCATCACTAGTGAGACCCTCTATCTCACAATAAGCTTAAAACTTAAACTTTATATCATTCTATCCTTACTTGATAATGCTGGTTGTCCAGTGAAACGTGTCGTATATCCTGTATCATCATGTACATTAATGTAACCCTGTACCACCATGAATTTTGCTCATCTCATTCATCTACTTCCTGCCACCCAGCGAAAGCTCATCAGAGACCTGGAAACTTTGAATAATAAAATTTCCAACGCAGAAATTGCCATTTCTTTCAACCTCGTATGTATTAAAGAAAATTTATTACCTGGCTTTACTAACACACACATATATATATATATATATATATATATATATATATATATATATATATGATTTGTTTTTTCTATGTGTATGGAGGAGACAAAAGTCAGGTTGCGTGTAACGAGTGTCACTCCTAAAGTTAAAAGTGACAGAGCCAAATTCAAGGGACGTTGGAGTCGAAATGCCTGGACACACGGAGTTTAAATCAGACCAAGTCATAGGATTAAGGAAAGATTCATTGAGGGAGAGGGTTCACATCTCTTTCATTTATCACATTGTCTTTTAGTGCATCCGAATTGTTTAGTAGAGCAGGCAAGACAGAGGGGTGGGGGGGGGGGGGGTATTGAGTTTAAATCCTCTTAATTAAGTTAAACGTGAGGCAACTATCTATTGAGTTTTGCCAATAGACTGTTTACCGAGTGAGTTGCTCATTTGAACTTCGTCGTCAACATCATCTTCATTTTCAACAGTAAGTGGTCCGATGAGAGAAAGAGAGAGAGAGAGTTGTTTGCCTGGGATCGTTAAACAGCATAATTATGTTGAAGTAGACAGGGACTACGAAGAGAGAGAGAGAGAGAGAGAGAGAGAGAGAGAGAGAGAGAGAGAGAGAGAGAGAGAACAGGAAGGTGTGTGTGTGTGCGCGCGCGTGTGTGTGTGTGTGCGTTTGTGTGTGCGTGATAGAGAGAACGTGTGTATGTTTGTATCTATGTAACTCTCTTCCTCGCTCTCTCTCTCTCTCTCTCTCTCTCTCTCTCTCTCTCTCTCTCTCTCTCTCTCTCTCGCACGTGTGCGTACCTGCTCTCTTCATCCACACACATATATATATATAATTATATATAAATATATATGTATATATACGGTATATATATATATATATAATAAAAATATATATATATATATATATATATATATATATATATATATATATATATAAATATATATATATATATGTATAATATATATAGTATGTATATCATATACTAAGCTAAGGATGAGCTCTCCAAACCACTGACATTGCTATTCAATGAATCCTTGCAGTCTGGGACTATGCCTGATCAGTGGAAGCTAGCCAACGTAACACCGATATTAAAAAAGGCAGCAAATCCCTACCCAGTAACTATCGTCCAATTAGCTTAACCTCAATTGTATGTAAAATGTTAGAAACGGTCATAAGAGGCAGACTCGTAAATCACTTAGAGGCAAATACCTTACTTAAAGATACTCAACACGGCTTTCGTAAAAAACGTTCCTGTTTAACAAACCTCTTAGACTTCTTCCACGATATCCTTAACCTCTACGATGAGAGTAAAGCTGTAGATATTATATACCTTGATTTTCAAAAAGGCCTTTGACAAAGTTCCCCCACAAACGTTTACTGCTAAAACTAAAAGCGCATGGAATACAAGACGGTGTGTTGAAATGGATAGAAAATTGGCTCAGCGACAGAAAGCAAAGAGTAGTCATAAACGGTAAGGCATCTAAATGGACCAATGTAAGTAGCGGGGTACCCCAGGGATTGATACTAGGACCAATTCTCTTTCTAATTTACATCAACGACATAGATGAGGGTCTCACCTGTACAATCTCCAAATTTGCTGACGATACAAAAATTGCAAATAGCGTACTCTCAAAAGAACAAGTTGACGATATGCAACACAATCTAGATAAATTGTCATGTTGGGCCCAAATTTGGCAAATGAGTTTCAATGCGGATAAATGTAAAGTACTACATATCGGATACCTAAATGAGAAAGCAAACTATTCGATGAATGGCACTCAGCTTAAGAATGTAAACAGAGAAACCGATCTGGGAGTAACAATATCGAGTAACCTAAAACCGAGTCAACAATGTTCAGAAGTTGTTAAGAAGGCAAACAAAATAATTGGCTTTATAGGCAGGTCATTTGAGCATAAATCCAAGAAGTTATCCTCACCCTTTACAATTCCTTAGTCCGCCCTCTTCTGGAATACTGCGTTCAATCCTGGTTATTACCAAAAAGATATAAACAAGCTAGAACGAGTTCAACGTAGAGTTACCAAAATGATACCTAGCCTAAAGAACAAACCATACGAAGAGCGTCTTAGAGAATTAAATCTATTTCCTTTAACCCAGCGCAGATTAAGAGGTGACTTAATTCAAGTGTTCAAAATCATCAAAGGCATCTACAATATGAACTGTAGTAAGTAATTCACTATCGACCAATCTAATTACACGCGGGGAAACGGTTGCAAAATTATTGGTAAATCTTTTAACTAACACGAATCTAAGAATTTCTTCTTCAATCGAGTTGTCAACTTGTGGAATGGGCTTCCTCGAGACGTTATAGACTGCAGCACCGTTGATTCATTTAAACTCCGCTTAGACAAATATCTCGCATCAAACCCGCGACTGACTGCGTTTGTAAATGAATAACTTTATTTTATCCCCCCTCAGTTACTAACCCTTCTGTGCCCTACTAACTTCCTAATCCTGCCACGGTCATTAGTTCTAGGGCAGTAGTTCCCTTTCCAATGTTCCCTTACCCCCTCTAAACCACTGTTTGGACACTTGATCCTCAGTGTTTTGGAGGACAAGCAGCCTAGAAGGGTCACTAGATCTGTTGTTGCTTGATTTCCTTTGTACTCCTTTGTACTGTACAGTAAATGTCTAGATAATTTGTCAACATTTTGAATGTATTTATAGCTAACAACAAATGATAGACACAGGCACATTAATAGCTCAAAAAAAAAAAAAAATAATACATACTAGATACATAATACGCGCAATATAGCCTACAGTAAAAACATATATATTATAATACATAATACATAATTGATGGATTAACCCTTTGAGGATCATGACGTATTTTTGGCAGTTTATTCTGGTAATTATTGGACGATTATATTAACATTAAGGGGGGTCACCGTATTTTTTAATCTTTCTCTCCTTCTCTCTCTTTTCCTGGCTTGTATCCATTCGGCCCCATTCAGCCAACTGTTTTAAGACGTTTATCTCCATCCAGATGTCGATTTCATCCTGACGAGCGATAGGGAGCCAGCATTGTATGGAGAAATCTGGCTTCGCCGGAGACATTTTTCTATCGAATAATGTACACATTTAGTTTGCTGTCAAAACAAGAATATATATATATGCTGGCTCGCTACCGCTCGTCAGGAAAATATTGACACCTGGATCGGGGTAAACGTCTTAAAATAGTAGGCTGAATGAGGCCGAATGGATACAAGCCAAAGAGAGAGGGAGAGAAAGAGAAAAAAAGCGAGGTGGGCTCCCTTAAGAAGGGTATATGGAAGTCAGAGGGATAACTGAGACTGTATTTACCCCTTTAATCCCCACAGATCCTTCCTAATCTGTATAGAATCGCCTAATGCTAGCCAGAATATACTGTCAAATCGCGTCATGATCCTCAAGGGTTTATAAGGGAGAGGTAGTCGCTTTTTCTCCCTTATGTTTAGTCCTTTTAACTTTGAGATTTTAAGACGTTTGTTCCATTAGTTTGGCAATTTTAAGACCATTTGTCCCATTTCTTTGTCTATATATTGACCTTTCGTGCCATTTAGGTATCCATCTTTTTCCTGAAGGAACAAGCCTGCGGCCAGGAAATTTTTCTACCGAAAAATGTACAGATTTATCTTGAAGTATGGTCTAGAGGGTGGTTTTTTCAGCATGATGGAGGTCTAGCGAGGAAACTATAAATTAAAGTCAATATAATAAATGTAATAAATATATTAAATAATAAAGTAAATATATAAATAGACCGAAAAATAAGCAATACTTTAAACTAATAAATAATAAGCAATACCCTTAAACTATGACCCCAGTACTAGAGCCATGGAACAAGGAACGGACCTCCACAATACCCTTAAACTATGACCCCCGTACTAGAGCCATGGAACAAGGAACGGACCTCCACAATACCCTTAAACTATGACCCCAGTACTAGAGCCATGGAACAAGGAACGGACCTCCACAATACCCTTAAACTATGACCCCAGTACTAGAGCCATGGAACAAGGAACGGACCTCCACAATACCCTTAAACTATGACCCCAGTACTAGAGCCATGGAACAAGGAACGGACCTCCACAATACCCTTAAACTATGACCCCTGTACTAGAGCCATGGAACAAGGAACGGACCTCCACAATACCCTTAAACTATGACCCCAGTACTAGAGCCATGGAACAAGGAACGGACCTCCACAATACCCTTAAACTATGACCCCCGTACTAGAGCCATGGAACAAGGAACGGACCTCCACAATACCCTTAAACTATGACCCCAGTACTAGAGCCATGGAACAAGGAACGGACCTCCACAATACCCTTAAACTATGACCCCAGTACTAGAGCCATGGAACAAGGAACGGACCTCCACAATACCCTTAAACTATGACCCCAGTACTAGAGTCATGGAACAAGGAACGGACCTCCACAATACCCTTAAACTATGACCCCAGTACTAGAGCCATGGAACAAGGAACGGACCTCCACAATACCCTTAAACTATGACCCCAGTACTAGAGCCATGGAACAAGGAACGGACCTCCACAATACCCTTAAACTATGACCCCAGTACTAGAGCCATGGAACAAGGAACGGACCTCCACAATACCCTTAAACTATGACCCCAGTACTAGAGCCATGGAACAAGGAACGGACCTCCACAATACCCTTAAACTATGACCCCAGTACTAGAGCCATGGAACAAGGAACGGACCTCCACAATACCCTTAAACTATGACCCCAGTACTAGAGCCATGGAACAAGGAACGGACCTCCACAATACCCTTAAAACTATGACCCCAGTACTAGAGCCATGGAACAAGGAACGGACCTCCACAATACCCTTAAACTATGACCCCCGTACTAGAGCCATGGAACAAGGAACGGACCTCCACAATACCCTTAAACTATGACCCAAGTACTAGAGCCATGGAACAAGGAACGGACCTCCACAATACCCTTAAACTATGACCCCAGTACTAGAGCCATGGAACAAGGAACGGACCTCCACAATACCCTTAAACTATGACCCCAGTACTAGAGCCATGGAACAAGGAACGGACCTCCACAATACCCTTAAACTATGACCCCAGTACTAGAGCCATGGCACAAGGAACGGACCTCCACAATACCCTTAAACTATGACCCCAGTACTAGAGCCATGGAACAAGGAACGGACCTCCACAATACCCTTAAACTATGACCCCAGTACTAGAGCCATGGAACAAGGAACGGACCTCCACAATACCCTTAAACTATGACCCCAGTACTAGAGCCATGGAACAAGGAACGGACCTCCACAATACCCTTAAACTATGACCCCAGTACTAGAGCCATGGAACAAGGAACGGACCTCCACAATACCCTTAAACTATGACCCCAGTACTAGAGCCATGGAACAAGGAACGGACCTCCACAATACCCTTAAACTATGACCCCAGTACTAGAGCCATGGAACAAGGAACGGACCTCCACAATACCCTTAAACTATGACCCCAGTACTAGAGCCATGGAACAAGGAACGGACCTCCACAATACCCTTAAACTATGACCCCAGTACTAGAGCCATGGAACAAGGAACGGACCTCCACAATAGAATGCTAGTAACAGTTGAGGGGGAAAAATATATTGGGTCAAAATGATGGTGGGTAAAATGTGAGAGGAAAATAAGGGCAGGGGCTTGTGGAGCTGAAGTGAAAGGGGTGAGGTGGATAGGGGGGGGGGGAAGGGGGGATAGTGTGGAGAAGGTACGTGTGGAGAGAGAGAGACTGAGATAAAGAGGGAGAGAGAGTGAGAGAGAGTGAGAGTGAATGGGGAACAGAGAGGGATAGTGAGAGAGAGAGAGAGAGAGAGAGAGAGAGAGAGAGAGAGAGAGAGAGAGAGAGAGAGAGAGAGAGAGAGAGAGAGAGAGAGAGAGAGTACATAAGGTAAGTGTGGGAGATTGACAGAGGTGTACTGTACACTCGTAGAAATAAGTTCGTTATTAATTTTCATTATATGCCTTAGGCTATTCTGTGTGCAGCTGATTTGAGTACATGATTAGATTGATATCCAGTATTCGATAAATGGATATAAAATCGTAGTTATGTACTTAACCTTTAACTGTCTTGATGGTGTAATGGTTAGAGTGTTTAAGATCTGTAGGCTATGTGGTAACCCAGATTCCATTCCTGGTAGAATCACATGCTTTCATTAATTTCATAGGAAGGTGGTTGGTGTTGGGAGTGAAATTAATAAATTAGATTATTAACAAAATGTGAATCAACTTTCCTTTGCATATGTTTTACAAACTGTTTGGAGAATTACTGTTTCACTATTGTTTATAAACTGTTCCCAGCAATAGTTGCAAAATTAAAATCACAGGGTAGTAAATAATTTATTTCGACGACTGTACATATATTTACATTGATACACTGACCACACAGACCTTACAATCCCAGCGAAGTGACCAGGGCTTAGTTCTAGTAGGAATAGCAAACCCGATAGTAAGAGATAATGGAAGAAAAGGATAGCAAAGTAGAAAGCCTTCTCCCCACCCTCCGCCAATTGTCGTACATGAAAACATAAGTGAAAAACCTTGCAGTTATTGAAAACAACTTGAAGAAATGTATAGAATAGTTTTGAAAAGGAAAGGGGCTTCATGCAATCCTTCACCTACAGTAATATATATATATATATATATATATATATATATATATATATATATATATATATATATATATATACAGTATATATATATATATGCTGTATATATAATATATATATATATATACGGAATATATATATATATATATATATATATATATATATATATATATGTATATATGTATATATATCTATATATATATACAGTATATATATACTATATACACTTTACTTCGCTCTCTTCAACTTGCCAGATTGTTCTATCAGAGAGAGAGAGTGAGAGAGAGCGAGAACGAGAGGGTTAGTGTGAGAGTGAGAAGAGAGAGTGAGAGTGATGAGGGAGCAGCTGAAAGTAACCATATAACCCCCATAAAAGAGAGCAACTTAAAAGAGGTTTCACACGTTGCATTTTTCCGGCAATTCTCGATCCATTACGCAATTCAGGCAACACATTGAGACTATTTTACACTATACCCTATTCCAAATAGGTAGGCCAGAAATCGTGACTTCGATGTTCTGTAACTCAAAAAGGGCTTAAACAAATGGGCTGTTAATATGTCCACACCTATTCCTGTGCTGACTTTTCCCAAATGGTAGAAATATTAGCTCGATTACTTCTAGTCGTTTGTGAGTAAAGGTTAATGTTCAAGATTGTCCTCCTATTATTTGGAACAGGGTATAGTATCGGCAACTAGACTGAAGGTAGACCATTATTGGCGACCACACTTCCACAAAGGTTGGTTTTGGAAGCTACCAGACGAGAGCTGCGGAAAAAAGGGGCGGGTTAAGGGGGGTGACCTGTTTTTGTTCTGTCCTTTTCTATCTTTCTCTGGCTTGTATCCATTTGGCCCCATTCATCCTACTGTTTTAAGACGTTTATCCCCATCCAGGTGTACATTTTTTACTGGTGAGCGGTAGCGAGCCAGCATATTTTTTATTTTTGTTTGACAGCAGGCTAAATTTGTACATTTCTCGATAGAAAAGTGTCTCCGGCGAAGCCGGATTTCTTCATATAATGCTGGCTCGCTATCGCTCGCCAGGAAGAAATCGACACCTAGATGGGGATAAACGTCTTAAAACAGTAGGATGATTGGGGCCGAATGGATACAAGCCAGAGAAAGAGAGAAAAGGACAGAAATAACAAAAAGCAGGTCACCCCCCTTAAAGGGCTCGTATAAAAGAGTTAAGGAGAGGTTTTTGGACCCCGGTCTCCCTCGTGTTTACCACCATTAGTTTTGATATTCTAAGACGTTCGCCCCATTAGTGTGACGATTTTAAGACCTTTCACCCTACATCTTATATATATATATATATATATATATATATATATATATACAGTATATAATGCATAATATGTTTAAAGAGTGAAAATTAGTACCAGAAAAAGCGAAATCGAATAAGTAAGAGAGATTAAATCCTCACCACCAGCGTAATATGCAAATGAGGTAGCGCTGATCTGGACACGACCCCTTTAATGCAGTACCGTTAGTCTCGCTGATCCTGGGTACCGTTAATTCTTTATGTACCGGTGACGTCTGTTTTATATGATTTCAGCTACATCTAGACGATTTCATGAAGCTTAGCATGTTTTTTTTTTTATTTCAGCTACATTTAGACGATTTCATGAAGCTTGCGATGGATCTATCGTAGCTAAAAGGATGAATGGAGATAGTATGTAGCATTTGAATTGCTGGACGTCCTTCCCAAGCTGAATATTATTGTCTATATATCGCTAGAATATATTGAAAAAACAATGTCGCTGGGCAAAGATACAGGGGAAAGGATAAAGAATATAGAGGGGTGATTATTAATATGTGTATCATTATTATTTTTATTGTTGTGGGGACAAACTTAAATAAATTGGTCGAAAATGGCGGCAGCAAGCAAAATTTAGATAGGGATAACCCCTTCACCACCATTACGTTATTTTAATCATGTTCTGGTTACCATTAGACGATTTTCTTTAGTTTATAATCTACCTCTAGGACTCAAATGGGTGAATACGGTCTCAATACACCCTCTTAATAACATAGGTCCTTCTTAAACTGCATACAATCGTCTAATTTTACCCATGAATCAAGGGTAAATAGGCATCATGGTCCTTCTGTACCGGTGATGTACTTTTCATTATATTCTGGCAACTATTAGACGTTTGTTTTCAGCTTAAGAAGGACGTCTATCCATTAAAAGGCTACAGACTATCTCAATTAATCCTTTTAGCCACCATATATCTTTCCTGAGCTTCACAAAATCGTCTAAATGTAGCTGAAATCAAATAGAAAATACGTGATCGGTACAGAAGGGGTTAAAGAGGAAGTGATGCCAATAGAGGAGGTGGGCGGGGGGGGAGTTTAAAGCTAAAGAGGGAGGGGGGTTAAGTCAAAGGGGTGGGCAAAAATAAACTAGGAGAGAAGAGAGAGAGAGAGAGAGAGAGAGAGAGAGAGAGAGAGAGAGAGAGAGAGAGAGAGAGAGAGAGAGAGAGAGAGAGAGAGAGAGAGAGAGAGAGAGAGAGAGAGAGAGAGAGAGAAAGAATATGGAGGGGCGAAACAGATTAATTGAAAAGGACACCATCCAATTAGCTGAAGTGAGAACAGAGAGAGAGAGAGAGAGAGAGAGAGAGAGAGAGAGAGAGAGAGAGAGAGAGAGAGAGAGAGAGAGAGAGAGAGAGGAGCGCATAAATAAACTACTTTTCGTCTCTTATTTCTGATAGTCATATTCTCTAGCCATTATACAGTATAAGAGATACATATACTGTATATGTCTCGCACCTCAACGAGATGATGGTACTTTACAGCTAATCAATCTCTCTCTCTCTCTCTAACTATCTCTCTCTCTCTCTCTCTCTCTCTATATATATATATATATATATATATATATATATATATATATATATATATATCTCTCTCTCTCTCTCTCTCTCTCTCACACACACACACACATCAAACACTTACCCACATCAGTAGATACACACACGTACAGTACGTATACATAGCCCACGCATTCACACATGTATACACCAAGCACTCTCTCTCTTTCACACACACACAAAGACGCACTCACACAAGCACACACACACACATTATATATATCACACACACACAACACACACACACACACACAAGCCTGATCCCTGGTCTCCTTTACCCTAAAAAAAAAACACATAAAAAAACACTTCAGCCACTTTCCAACTGGGTGATGAAATACCTGGCTCTCCTGTGTCTCACCTGGGATCAAACCTATTTTCCGCTATGACCCTGTATTCCAATTGAAATTCCCTTTTCCTTTTAACCAGAAAACCGGAGGAGGAGAATTGGGAAGGGAAGTACTTGAGGATCATTACCGTACTCGCATTGTAATTGACACTTGCGGCTTTCAGGCTATATGGAAGCTAGATCTATAGCTATTGATAATTAACCCTTTGAATACCGGTGCTGTCCTCTTAACTTAATTCTGGCTACTATTAGACGGTTTTATTCGGCTTTTATATGGGCCTCCTGCAATTAACAGGCTTCAAATTATCTCACTAACCCATTTAAACTACCACAGATCATTTTTAAACTGCACAAAATCATCTAAATATAGTTACAATAAAATTAATAAGTCGGAAAACCTACTGTAGATGCACGCACACATTTAAAAAATGTAAGCAGTCAAATTTACATATATATGAGAAGTATTAAAAAGCAATTTGTTTATGCTGGTATTGATATCCAGTATTCGATAAATGTATATATAATAATATAATCGTGGTCATGTACTTAATATTTAACGAACTTGATGGTGTAATGGCTTCAGTGTTTAAGATCTGTATGTGGTAACCCTGGTTCGAATCCCGGGTGGAGCACATGCTCACATTAATTTCATTGGGTGGTGTTTGGTGTTGTCAGTTAAATAAATAAATTAGATTATGACCTACTGCATAAGCATGTAAAACAAATTTCAACCAATTGTTTATCCATTACAAATTTGCTTCATAGTTGAATTTCAACTAAGTTTCGATGTTTACGGCTCCAACTTCCTTATAGGTCGAAACTCGCAAGTAGTCAATTATTCAGACTACGAAGGATATATAGAAGTCAGAGGGTTAATTGAGTTAGTCTTTACTCTTATGATTCCCCCAGATCATTCTTAAACTGCCAAAATTGTACCAGCACAGCCACCATCACTATTCTTTACTGCCAACATTGTACCAGCACCGCCACCACCACCTCCACTACCAAACTGCCAACATTGTACCAGCACCGCCACCACCGCCACCACCACCTCCACTACCAAACTGCCAACATTGTACCAGCACCGCCACCATCACTATTCTTTACTGCCAACATTGTACCAGCACCGCCACCACCACCTCCACTACCAAACTGCCAACATTGTACCAGCACCGCCACCACCGCCACCACCACCTCCACTACCAAACTGCCAACATTGTACCAGCACCGCCACCATCACTATTCTTTACTGCCAACATTGTACCAGCACCGCCACCACCACCTCCACTACCAAACTGCCAACATTGTACCAGCACCGCCACCACCACCGCCACCACCACCTCCACTACCAAACTGCCAACATTGTACCAGCACCGCCACCATCACTATTCTTTACTGCCAACATTGTACCAGCACCACCACCACTACCAAACTGCCAACATTGTACCAGCACCGCCACCATCACTATTCTTTACTGCCAACATTGTACCAGCACCGCCACCACCACCTCCACTACCAAACTGCCAACATTGTACCAGCACCGCCACCATCACTATTCTTTACTGCCAACATTGTACCAGCACCGCCACCACCGCCACCACCACCTCCACTACCAAACTGCCAACATTGTACCAGCACCGCCACCGTCACTATCCTTTACTGCCAACATTGTACCAGCACCGCCACCACCACCTCCACTACCAAACTGCCAACATTGTACCAGCACCGCCACCATCACTATTCTTTACTGCCAACATTGTACCAGCACCGCCACCACCACCTCCACTACCAAACTGCCAACATTGTACCAGCACCGCCACCATCACTATTCTTTACTGCCAACATTGTACCAGCACCGCCACCACCGCCACCACCACCTCCACTACCAAACTGCCAACATTGTACCAGCACCGCCACCGTCACTATCCTTTACTGCCAACATTGTACCAGCACCGCCACCACCACCTCCACTACCAAACTGCCAACATGTACCAGCACAGCCACCATCACTATTCTTTACTGCCAACATTGTACCAGCACCGCCACCACCACCTCCACTACCAAACTGCCAACATTGTACCAGCACCGCCACCATCACTATTCTTTACTGCCAACATTGTACCAGCACCGCCACCACCGCCACCACCACCTCCACTACCAAACTGCCAACATTGTACCAGCACCGCCACCGTCACTATCCTTTACTGCCAACATTGTACCAGCACCGCCACCACCACCTCCACTACCAAACTGCCAACATTGTACCAGCACAGCCACCATCACTATTCTTTACTGCCAACATTGTACCAGCACCGCCACCACCACCTCCACTACCAAACTGCCAACATTGTACCAGCACAGCCACCATCACTATTCTTTACTGCCAACATTGTACCAGCACCGCCACCACCACCTCCACTACCAAACTGCCAACATTGTACCACTACCGTCACCATCACTATTTTTGTACTGCCAACATTGTACCACCACCACCACTACCACCACCACCACCACTACCACTACCACTATTATTCTTTATTGCCAACACCTTCAACCTCAACGGCCTTGGGTGCAGTTGCTATAGAAACCAAAGTGTGTGTGTGTGGTGTGCGTGCTTGTGTGTGTATGTGTGTGTGTGTGTGTGTGTGTGTGTGTGTGTGTGTGTATGTATGTGTGTTAAGGGGGGTCACATTTTTATTTTTATTTTTCTCACCTTTTCTCTCTTTCCCTGGCTTGTATCCATTCGGCCCCATTCAGCCAACTGTTTCAAGACGCTTACCCCCATCCATGTGTCGATTTTTTCCTGGCGAGCGATAGCGAGCCAGCATCGTATGGAGAAATCCGGCTTTGCCGGAGTCGTTTTTCTATCGAAAACATTTACAAATTTACCTTGTTGTCAAAACAAAATATATATATATGCTGGCTCGCTACCGCTCGCCAGGAAAATATTAACACCTGGATGGGGGTAAACATCTTAAAACAGTAGGCTGAATGGGGCCGAATGGACACAAGCCAAAGAGAGAGGGAGAGAAAGAGAAAACAAAGCGAGGCGGACTCCCTTAAAAGTGTGTGGTGGGTGTGGGCGTGGGGGGGGATCAGTCTCTCCTCTTCACTCCCCTGGTTCGCCCTTTCACCACCTGGCCTAGCTCCTCTTCTTCCTCTTCCTCTTTATCGCTACCAATAGAAGAGTTTTTTTATCTTAAGGGGAGATGGACCGGATTTTTTTTGTTTCTGTTAATTCATATATTCCTTAGTTTTCTCGCTAGACCTCCATCAAGCTTATAAAAACACCCGCTAGACCCCCCTACAAGAACACCCGCTAGACCCCCCTACAAGAACACCCGCTAGACCCCCCTACAAGAACACCCGCTAGACCCCCCTACAAGAACACCCGCTAGACCCCCCTACAAGAACACCCGCTAGACCCCCCTACAAGAACACCCGCTAGACCCCCCTACAAGAACACCCGCTAGACCCCCCTACAAGATAAATGTGTATATTTTTCGGTTGAAAATTTTCCCGGCCGAAGGCCGGTTCCTCTTAAATTTCAGGCTCGCTATCGCTCGCCAGGAAATAATCGACACCTAAATGGCACGAAAGGTCTTAAAATTTACAACGAAATGGGGAAAAAGGTGTTTAAATCGCCAAACTAATGGGCCGAACGCCCCGAACGTCCCATAATCTCAAAACAAATGGGGCTTAACACGAGGGAGGAGGAGAGCTCGAAAAAACAACTGCCTCCCCTTAACCCTTTCCGTACCGGTGACGCCTTTTTTTGCTTTATTTCAGCTGCATTGAGACGATTTTACGAAGTTTAGGAAGGAAGTATGGTAGCAAAAAGGATTAATCGTGATAGTCTGCAGCCTTTTAATCGGTAGACGTCCTTCTTAAGCTGAATAAAGTCGTCTAACTTTTGCCAGAGTATAATGAAGAAGGCTGTTACTTGTACTGAATGGGTGAATTAATCTTGTGGCTCCTGCAAATATTTAATAAGCTCAATAAATTAGGCTAACGATTCCCACTCCGATTTGCTATTATTTCTGTTCATCACTATAAAAAAGTCTCTCTCTCTCTCTCTCTCTCTCTCTCTCTCTCTCTCTCTCTCTCTCTCTCTCTCTCTCTCTCTCTCTTTCTCTTTTGGTATGCAATATATTTTCCACATTCCTTTATTGTGGGTTTTGCTAACTCGACTTTATGTATTTATGGGTCACTTGGTTTGGATCATAAGCCCTGTGTGGTCAGTGTATATATGCCACTCTATGTAAACCCCTCACCCTTGACCTCTATCCTTTTCTCAGCTCCCTGTCAGAGGTTCATGCAAGTCTCAGCTGAACACGACTCTCTCTAACCCCTGCCCCCCCTCCCCCTCTCCCCCCCCCTTCTCTCTCTCTCTCTCTCTCCCCCCTCCCCCCATCTCTCTCTCTCTCTCTCTCTCTCTCTCTCTCTCTCTCTCTCTCTCTCTCTCTCTCAACCTCTTTGTGCCCTGGATATTAGCGAAAAAATCTTTAAAGCCTAATTTTACCTGTGCATTTTTTCTTTGCTTCAGTTTATAAAAATATATACAAATGTATCATCTATATATATATATATATATATATATATATATATATATATATATATAATATATATATATATATATATATATATCATAGTATATATACGGTATATATATATATATATATATTATATATATACTGTATATATTTATATACATATATATTACCAGTCTTGCTAAGGCAGCCTCCCAGAAGCTGGGTATGTTCAACCGCCTCAAGGGGTTCTTTACCCCTGCACAGCTTCTTGCTCTACACAGGGGCACAGTGCGTCCTTGTATTAAGTATTGTTCACATGTGTTGGGAGGATCCTCTCACACCGCACTCCTAGACAAAGTAGAAAGGAAGGCTTTTCGTATCATTAATTCCCACCTACTCACCAACTCTCTGCAACTCTCTCTCTTCACCGCAATATTGCACCTCTCTCCCTATTTTATCGCTACTACAATAATCAGTGTTTCTCAGAGCTCTCAGAGTGATATTATCACCTCCTCTACAGTATGTAGGGTACGTGGTACCCGTCTTGCAACACAATCCCACCCCTACTCTGTGCAACTCTCCAACCCAAGAGTGAAACATTACTCTCAGTCTTCCTGCTCTTCAACAGCTGAGCTCGGGAACTCTCTCCCAAAATTAGTCTTTCCCTCCTCCTATGACTTATATTGCTTCAAACTCCGTATGTTCAGGCATTTTGGCTCGAACGTCCCTTGATTTTGGCCCTGTCACTCTTTCAATTATGGGGGAGGCACTCGCTACAGGCAGTTCTGCCTTTTGTCTCCCTAACTCACATAAACAAAATATATATATATATTATAAACAAATCTAAAAATTTCTTATAATATTCATGGTTATATGATAATACACAAACCGAACCACCGATACGTAAATATCGGGTACAAAAATTAAATTCGGGGTAGCTTCGAAAACTTAACCCATACAGTACCAGGGTCGTCCTTTTTATCATATTCTGGCAACTATAATACGATTTTATTCAGCTTAGGAAGGACCTTCAGCAATCAATAGGCTTCAAACTATCTCAACCAACCCATTTAGCTACCAAATATCCTTGCTAAGCTGCGTAATATCGTGAAAATATAGCTAGAATATAATATAACACACGTCGCTGGTAATCAAAGGGTTAAGGCCACGATTTATGTCAAATATATACTGTACGGTCGTCTGCAGTGATATGTGGTACTATTTTTATTGAACAAATCTTAAAAGCTTAGGAAATACTACGAAACATTTCCTTTATCACTCATACCCCGAAAAGCCAAGATCTAGCTTTTGTTTGTAAAAGACGAACCACCAAGAACTTGGATGCATTCATAGCCATCTGGGAGACAGAATGTACAATGTTTCAACCCTTTTCCACTAATTGCATACATTATTATACATTTCATAGTACGAGGTATACGAATTTCCTAGATTTTGAAGCTAATCAAAATAAACAAGTGACAAAAAGACAGATTTATTTGTTCTCATAAATTTCATACATTATCATACATCCCATAAACTAACAAGTGCACAAACAAACACATGACCCACCTAGAATTGCTGACGGCACAGCTACCCCCTGCCTCTCACACAGAGAGAGCTTGGTCGATCACTCTACTCAGGGCACTATGAAAGGAAGGTTACACTCAATTTACCTTCTGATTCACATCCCTTTCTCCATCACTATTAATACTTATCTCAAGCCAAGTCAACTCATAAACTCATAGACTAACTCATAGTCTAACTCATAGTCTAACTCATAGACTAACTCATAGACTAACTCATAGACTAACTCATAGACGATCATAGTCTCACTCATCGACTAACTCATAGGCCTAACTCATAGTCTAACTCATCAGACTAACTCATAGTCTAACCTCATAGACTAAATCAATAGTCTAACTCATTAGACTAACTCATAGTCTAACTCATAGATACCTAAAAAACTTAAAAAAAAAAAATAGACTAACTCATAGTCTAACTCATAGACTAACCCATTATTGGACAAGCCCCCTTAACCGAACTAGTCTATAATTATCTCCAGACTAAGTTTATAACCTTATTCTGACTCCATCTATAACCAGTTAGGAGTATATCTAAACTGTTATATTACAATGTATTATAAGTTACCATATATTCCAGTTTTCTTTACTCCTTATATTATATCATTGCCTTATATACTGTATATACCCCTATCATACGCATGATATACTCATTCTTTCCCTCACACACACACACACACACACACACACACACACACACACACACACACACACACACACACACTAACAAGAGAAACAAAAACATACACACACACACACACACGCGCGCGGGACAACATAATACAATCCCGAATTAATCTTCCATTCCGAGGGCCTCTTCGCAGATAACAATGGCCAATCGATGGCTTCGGGCGTAGTTTCGTCAGACAGGCGAACTCCCTCTCTAAGGGAGTTATTGAAGGAGAAATACTGAAAGGCTGGTGTC
>CM064487.1:8253399-8284587 GCA_032716605.1 Paralithodes platypus | reverse complement strand
TATATATATATATAATTATATATATACATATATATAGAAAGAGAGAGAAAGAGAGAGATTCCTCCCTCTATCTCCTTCCATCTCCCATATCTCTTTTAGGAGTCTCATCCAAGTTTTTACGCCCATGTCAGCTGATACCCGCAAGGTTTCCTCTCAATTTTGATTACAGATGTTTTTCCACTCAATTTACTCATTCTTTTCTATTTTGTTTTCTCAATCCAGTTGTAATAACGTTGGTATTTTTCCCCCTTCGTTTAATTGCTTATTATTTGTATGTGTTTTCTTTGTATACCTTATTACTATGAAATAGGAGGAAATTTGTTAGAAGCAGTTACGAGTTTTTATGAAGGGAGCAGAGCATGTGTGAGAGTAGGAAATGGTGAGTTGAGTAAATGGTTTGAGGTAAAGGTAGGTTTGCGATAGGGTTGTGTAATGTCACCATGGCTGTTTAATATGTTTATGGATGGTGTGGTGAGGGAGGTGAAAAGGAGAACTATGGGAAGAGGATTGGGTTTAGTAGGAAAGAATGGTAGAGATTGGGAGTTGAATCAGTTGCTGTTCGCTGATGACACAGCATTGGTGGCAGATTCTGATGAGAAACTGCAGCGGGTAGTCAAAGAGTTTGGTGTGGTTTGTGGAAGGAGGAAACTGAAGGTGAACGTCAATAAAAGTAAAGTAATGGTGTGTAATAGGGGAGAGCATAGGGTGAATCTAGATGTGAGGCTGGATGGGGAAATATTGGAACAAGTAGAGTGTTTTAAATATCTAGGAGGAACGATAAGCAGGAGTGGAGGTATGGAAGTGGAGGAAAAACAGAGTGTGTGAAGGAAGGAAGGTTTTCGGAGCAATGGGAAGTATGTGGAAGACGAGAAATCTCGGAGTGAAAGTAAAAAGTGCACTGTATCAAGGAATTGTTGTGCCAACAGTGATGTATGGGGCTGAGACATGGGCTCTGAAGAAACAGGAGAAAAGAGGGCTGGATGTGATGGAGATGAGCTGCTTGAGGAGTATGTGTGGAGTTACTCGTAGAGACAGATTGAGGAATGAAGAGATACGTAGGAGAGTGGGGCAGCAGGAACATTTGTCAGCCAGAGTGGACAGAAGGGTGCTGAGCTGGTATGGTCATGTTAAACGAATGGGAGATGAAAGGCTTACAAAGAGAATATGTGAGTCAGGTACAAGGGGAGATAGAAGGGCAGGAAGACCCCCATTGAGATGGAGAGACTGTGTAAGAAAGGCTTTGGATGATAGAGGAATGACTATAGATCAAGGAGGGGAAGTGGTGGTGGACAGGAGTGAATGGAGAATGCATGTGAATAGTTGAGTGAACACGTGGTCATTTGGAGTAAGGGGTCGGGCGCAAGTTGGACTAGATAATAGTCCATCAGGCGCCTGGCCCGGGGAGACGATTAATATGAAGGGTGCGCCTGGAAGTGTGGTGGGAGGGCATGTGGCTTTGGCTCCGCTGCATGTCTGCCTGCCGAGATCGGAACCTCTCCGGGTGGTCGGGGGCCGGGGGAGTGCTGGAGCGACCTTGGTGACCCTGGTCTCTGGGTCTTCTCCAGGGTGACCTGGATGTGTGTGAGTTTGTGCTTTTTATCTGTGTTTATTTGTTGTTTTATGTTGTTTTTGTGTTTTCCCTGTTCTTGCTCTGTCTTGAGTCGGCTACCCCCAAAATGGGGATTGGGCCTGAGCATATAGATAGATAGATAGATAGATAGAATTACTATTGCAAGTAGTATAATTCAAATCCCCATTTTCTTCTTTCTGCATTGTACTTCATCGGCTTTGTCTACTTTATTGTGTTTGTTCTTAATGTTCATGCTTATATATTGTTTATCTTTGTTCCTGTCATTACTATCATTATTGTTATTATTAGTAGTAGTAGTATAATAATAATAATAATAATAATAACAACAATAATAATAATAATAATTATAATTTTTTATATCTGTAGTAGTACTAAAAGTAGTATACGTAGTACTTGTAGTAGTAGTAGTAGTACTAGTAGTAGTAGTAATACTAAATCATATTATTAGTGGTAGTAGTACAAAGGAGTACACAGGAAATCAAGCAACAACAGATCTAGTGACCCTTCTAGGTTGCTTGTCCTCCAAAACACTGAGGATCAAGTGTCCAAACAGTGGTTTAGAGTGGGTAAGGGAATTACTGCCCTGGAACTAATGTCCGTGGCAGGATTAGGAAGTTAGTAGGGGACAGATGGGTTAGTAACTGAGGGGGGGATAAAATAAAGTTATTCATTTACAAACGCAGTCAGTCGCGGGTTTGATGCGAGATATTTGTCTAGGCGGAGTTTAAATGAATCAACGGTGATGCAGTCTATAACGTTTCGGGGAAGCCCATTCCACAAGTTGACAACTCGATTGAAGAAGAAATTCTTAGATTCGTGTGAGTTAAAAGATTTACCAATAATTTTGCAACTGTTTCCCCGCGTGTAATTAGATTGGTCGATAGTGAAGTACTTACTACAGTTCATATTGTCGATGCCTTTGATGATTTTGAACACTTGAATTAAGTCACCTCTTAATCTGCGCTGGGTTAAAGGAAATAGATTTAATTCTCTAAGACGCTCTTCGTATGGTTTGTTCTTTAGGTTAGGTATCATTTTGGTAATTCTATGTTGAACTCGTTCTAGCTTGTTTATATCTTTTGGTAATAAGGGCACCAGGATTGAACGCAGTATTCCAGAAGAGGGCGGACTAAGGAATTGTAAAGGGTTAGGATAACTTCTTTGGATTTATGCTCAAATGACCTGCCTATAAAGCCATTATTTTGTTTGCCTTCTTAACAACTTCTGAACATTGTTGACTCGGTTTTAGGTTACTCGATATTGTTACTCCCAGATCGGTTTCTCTGTTTACATTCTTAAGCTGAGTGCCATTCATCGAATAGTTTGCTTTCTCATTTAGGTATCCGATATGTAGTACTTTACATTTATCCGCATTAAAACTCATTTGCCAAATTTGGGCCCAACATGACAATTTATCTAGATTGTGTTGCATATCGTCAACTTGTTCTTTTGAGAGTACGCTATTTGCAATTTTTGTATCGTCAGCAAATTTTGAGATTGTCAGGTGAGACCCTCATCTATGTCGTTGATGTAAATTAGAAAGAGAATTGGTCCTAGTACCAATCCCTGGGGTACCCCGCTACTTACATTGGTCCATTTAGATGCCTTACCGTTTTATGACTACTCTTTGCTTGCTGTCGCTGAGCACAATTTTCTATCCAATTCAACACACCGTCTTGGGGTATTCCATGCGCGTTTTAGTTTTAGCAGTAAACGTTTGTGGGGGAAAACTTTGGCTCAAAGGCCTTTTGAAAATCAAGGTATATACGATCTACATGCTTCTACTCTCATCGTAGAGGTTGAGATATCGTGGAAGAAGTCTAAGAGGTTTGTTAAACCAGGAACGTTTTTTACGAAAAGCCGTGTTGAGTATCTTTAAGTATGTTATTTTCCTCTAAGTGATTTACGAGTCTGGTCTCGTATGACCGTTTCTAGCATTTTACATACAACTGAGGTTAAGCTAATTGGACGATAGTTTATGGGGTTAGGGATTTTGCTGCCTTTTTTGAATATCGGTGTTACGTTGGCTAGCTTCCACTGATCGGGCATAGTTCCAGACTGCGACGGATTTTATTGAATAGTAAATGTCAGTGGTTGAGAAGAGCTCATCCTTAGCTTCCTTTAGAAAAACTCTAGGCGAGATTGTATCAGGTCCAGGCGATTATTACCTTGAGTATTATCTAACACAATTCAAATACTTCTCTCTCTGTAACGAGCTGAGTATTGCTTAGAACATCTGAATTATCAATCTGAAATCGGCGATGGTGTAGGGATATCACTGAGGTTCTGTGTGTAAAAACTGATGCAAAGAAGGTATTGAGGGCATTACCTCATTTGTACTTCGTTCTTTGGTGTATTCTCCATTTGCATCATCGACTCAACGGTCCAACAGTTGAAGTAACTACTTTTTTCTTTCTGATATAACTATAGAATTCTTTCGGGTTTTTGTTTTTCTTCGATTTGCAAGATGTAACTCTAAGGTCTTTTTACTTTGCTTAATTAAACTTTTTGGCTTTGCGTCGTAGCCTCTACCAATTTCAGTCCGTTCTTCGTCATTTTTGGTGAGGATGTAATCCTCCATCAGTAGCCAATTTTTTAGCAAGCAGGCAGTTTGCAATATCTTTATTCCACCATTTGGGCTTATTAATTATGGCCTGGACGCCGTATTTTCGATGGTATGCAGTCTTGCACTGCATTTAGGTGTAAAGTGGATTCGAATAACTTCCAAGATGGATTTATGTCGTTATTGTGAATTAAAAAGCTCCAGTCAGTTTCTTTAAACATAGCCTCTAAAGTTTATGGAAGTTTGCTTGTCTTGAAATTAAGGACTTTTGTCGATGCTGACTATTTGGTTCGTTACTAGTAAACTTTAAAGTGAAAGTTATCGTACGATGGTCCGCTGTTACCTGAATTCATCACCAACATTTCAAAATTCTCTATTAAGTCTTCTTTTGTTGCAAGTACAATGTCCAAGCAACCCGTTAGTACCACGGGTTGGCTTTCGAACAAATTGATTAATTTTAAAGCGAACTCTCTTGCAAGTTTGTATACAAGTCATGTCCGGAGTGTGAAGTAAGAGTATCGCCCCACTTGGTCCACAAGGTAAATTAAAGTCGCCAAAAATTACGGGTATCTTGTGAGTTACTTTCATCTGCAATTTTGTTCGTAAATTTCTCGGTCAGTTTGCACTGATTGAGCTGGAGGGCTGTTATATTGCAAGTAATATGTATGTCCGCCACAGGCCCGATAAGTCATCTTATGCTATAACGCAAGGAACAAGTGAAACATAGCAAATAGAACACTTTTTAATAAATACATTATCCTAACATACAGTATATACATTTTATATACATCAGGCACTTTGTCACCCAAACAGCATTATCATAATCTTTGTCACCCAAACAGCATTATCATAATCTTTGTCACCCAAACAGCATTATCATAATCTTTGTCACCCAAACAGCATTATCATAATCTTTGTCACCCAAACAGCATTATCATAATCTTTTGAGTATGATAATTTCTCTTTCTTGTATTTCTTACTAACACAAGACGATTTTATTCTGCTTAGGATGAATTTGTGCTAGTCAGAGTAAGATTTCCAGAGGTACTTCCTAAAGTACGTGAAACCGTCTAAATTAGCCAGAATATAATACAAATTTTGCCATCGTACTGAAAATTATAATTACTCTCAATGAATACATGACTGACATTCTATGTCATTTAAATACAAATGTCTGTAAAAACATTATCCTTACACCAATAGTCTGTTCTTTAAGCTGGCGAGAAATTGGCTTGTCACCATATTAATTACTCGGCTATTACAACTGTTTGTTTTAGTAAAACATATTGTTCATTACGAAAACCTGGCAATAATAAGATGCAGAGACATAGCAACTTTATATTTTTCCAATAAATAACGATACATCAACTGCTAGGGGATTAAACCTTCCGCCAGGTTAAAAAAGAAAATCGAGTACAAGTACGAAGTTAGACATGTATCCCACACAAATGATCTACGAGCCAAACAGCTATTTTGTCCTATAGCCTACTGAGTTGAAGCCCCCACAAGGCTGGAGGCTCAACACAATTAACCCGTTCAGTACCATTTCCGTCCTTTTAACTATCTTCTGGCTACTATTAGACGGTTCTATTCAGTTTAAAAGAGGCCTCTAGCAATTACCAGGCCTCAAACTATCTTAATTAACCCTTTTTACTACCACAAATTCTTTTTAAGCTGCACAACATCGTCTAAATATAGGTATAATGAAATATAACACACATCGCTGGTACTCAAAGGATTAACCCTTATTTAGCGGGCTAGGCGGTTTATTTATATGTACCGCCCAGCGGGGTGTTTTTAGCCAAAATAGGGCTGTTTACGTGATCATTTTCATGCCTAAATAAGTCCCAGAACGTAAAACAAGTATCTATCCCTGAAAGGGCATAAACAGAGCTTTCGAATGACACCATAACGATCCTTTTATGATGGCTAGTTTTCTTGCAACAACCGCGCAACGCGAGTGCAAAAAGCATGTAATTCGGCACTTTCCCCATACAATTCCGTATATAGCGAGTGAGAGAGGGAGGGAGGAGGTGGGATTCGTGTCAGTAGGTTCACCGCGGTGGTCTGGAGCAGTCATACGCTCGCTAATCTCCTGCCACCACTTGCCTCTCTCTCTCAGCAACATTACGTGCTGAAATTGCCACACGACCTATGTCGCGAGCCGCCACATAGTCCAGATTTATTTAACTCGACTTATGTTGCGCCCCGACACTTAGGGGTTAAAGAGAATGGTAAAAGCAAAGGTACAGGTGGCAAGTTTTCCAGCTGGCCTAGGGCTTATTTTACTTATGGCTCTGGTCTCAGCAGGCAGACACGCAGCGGAACACACCACAACGGCCGCCCATATTACTTCCAGGCATGGCCCTTCATATATACAGTGGCTTCCCGGGCCAGGCGCCTGACGGACTAATATCTAGTCCAACTGGCGTCCCCCCCCCCCCCCCCCCCCCCCCCCCCAACGACCATGTTATCACTCATCAATTCACAAACTTTCTCCATTTATTCCTATTGATCAGCACTTCTCTTGCCTGTTCTTCAGTCATCACTCTATCTTTCATCGTAATTTTCACACCATCTCTCCATCTTCTCCGAGGTCTTCATCTCAATCCATTTTCCCTTGTTTCTGATTTATATGTTCTCTTTGTAAGCCTTTCATCTCCTATTCGTTCAATATATCCATACCAGCACAGCAACATTTGTTTCACATTGGCCAATAAGGTTTTCTGTTGGCCCACTCTCCTACGTATATCTTCTGTCTTTACACGTTACTCCACACATACTCCTCAACCAGCTCATCGCCATCACATCCATGTACATATTTATTTTATTATGCACGTTAACGAAAACCTCGATTGTATTATTATATAGTTCTTCTTTTGCAATGCATGATACATTATCTGATTATCCTACATTATTTATAATGAGAGTTGTAAAGGAGAGAAGATACTCGAGAACAGGCATATGGGAACAGAAGGGGAGATTCAGTATAAAGGAACAGACAAGTTATTATACCTTGCGGCCATCGGGTCGGGAATTGGGGAAGGGAAGATTATAACTATTGCTAACATTATATTTCATAAAACAATACAGAATTAGGATTTGTCACGATTGAAGAAGACTTTTGGGTGCATACACTTGTTCGTTGAATGTGTTTATCTTTCCTGCCTTCTTGTATGTGGTAATAAAGAAGTAGCCGAGGTTATAATGACCACGACTATTGTAGGAGATGAGAGACAAGGATGGCCGTGAGTAACAGGGCAATGGAGTTCAGGCATGTAGTTGACCCACCATCATCATCACCATCTCCGGTATCTGGGTCAATGACTGGTGAAAAAAACGTACGATGAGATTTCTATATAAACTTATTGGTAAACATCATGCACAAGATTATTGACCCATCTCTGCACCCATTACTAAACCAAAACCACTGTTTTCAACAACAGGCTAAGCATTAAGTAAATCTCAATCATGATTTGTAAGTAAGAATCATCCACTCGTCCCTATTATTGAAGTTTACACTGGTTCTCCCATTCTCCTCTCAGTTGATGTGAAAGTCAAAGAGAGCTCAAAATCATGCAAGGATACCTTGTGAAGTATTGGCATTACTGAAGGATTATCTATGCTCACACCCCAAAAAATTAGTACTAAATATTGTGTATGAGTGAACTAATTAATAATATATCACTTATATAAATGGGGTACAGCCTGAAAGACAACTCACCAGAAATGCCAGGCTCAACTCACACCCAATAGGAAATACAAAACTTTGACACCACTCACCATGGACATACAAATGCACAAACGAGTACAAAGAAAATCAAGCAACAACAGGCACGAAAGGAGTACAAAGGAAATCAAGCAACAACAGAGCGTGCGATCCCTCGAGGTTACTTGGTATCTAAGTTACTGCTGTTTTAAGCACCCAACAGTTTCTCTGAGAAGATATGATAAAGTGTGAATTCAATTAGGTTAATGAAACATCAATACAGTACAAAGGAAATAATTCATTCAATTACAAATGCAGTCATCCGTGGGTTTCGGGCAAGGTGCTTGTCTAGGCGAACTTTATAAGAAACAACGGTGTTGCAGTCTATAACATCTCGGGGAAGCCCATTCCACAAACTGACAACTCGATTAAAGAAGAAGTTCTTAGATTCATGCTGAGTTAAATTATTTACCAATGATTTTGTAAACATTTCCTCTTGTGTAATTTAGCTGGTCGATTGTAAAGTACTTACTGCAGTTCAAATTGTCAATGCCATTGATGACCTTGAAAACTTGAATTAAGTCACTTCTTAATCTCCGCTGTGTTAGGGGAAAAAGATTCAATTCCTCAAGACGCTCCTCATATGGTTTGCTCCTCAAAAAACGGTAACATTTTCTGAATTCAACGTTGAACTCGCTCCAGTTTGTCTATATCTTTTTGGTAGTAGGGGCACTACGAATGAACACAATATTCCATAAGTGGACGGACTAACGAATTGTAAAGAGTGAGGATTACATCTTTGGATTTATGCTTGGATTTTGCTTTCTTAACAACTTCTGTACATTGTTGACTAGGTTTTTAGGTTACTCGATATTGTTACTCCCAAGTCCATTTCTCTGTCTACACTCTCTAGCTGGGTGCCATTGATTGAATAGTTTGCTTTTTCATTTCGGTTCCCAATGTGAAGTACTTTACATTTATCTTTGTTGAAGCTCATTTTTCCAGATTTTAGCCCAATGTGACAGCCTTTCTAGAATGTGTTGCATATCTTCAACATTTTCATTTGGGAGTACAGTATTTGCAATATTTGTATCATCTGCAAACTTTGAGATTGTACAGGTTAGACCATCGTCTATGTCGTTAATGTAAATTAGCAAGAGAATGGGCCCCAATACTGATCCTTGAGGTACACCGCTAGATACGTTGGTCCATGTTGATACTTTCTCATTTATAACTACTCTTTGCTTTCTTTCTCTAAGCCAATTTTCTATCCAATTCAAAACATCGCCTTGTATTCTGTGCGCTTTTAGCTTCAATAATAAGCGTCTGTGCGGAACTTTATTAAAGGCTTTTTGGAAGTCAAGGTATATAGAATCTACAGCTTTACTTTCATCATATAGGTTAAGAATGTCATGGAGGTAGTCTAAACGGTTGGTCAAAGCAGGAACGATTATTTCGAAAACCATGTTGGGTATCCTTTAGTAATTTGTTTTCCTCCAGGTGGTTTACGAGTCTGTCTTTTATCAGAGTTTCTAGCATTTTGAATACAACAGTGGTTAAGCTGATTGGGCGATAGTTACTAGGCAAGGATTTGCTGCCTTTTCTAAATATCAGGGTAATGTTCGCGAGCTTCCACTCATCGAGCACAATCCGAGTGATGATGGACCTAAAGTACGAACCATTACGATCAAAATACCCAGGGGAATGTGCTAGGGAGATAAACGGAAGGTAGGAAGTCTAAGAGATAGTTATTCATATGAACCACACAAACTTTAGTTTACCTCACATTGCATACAAAAACAGAAAACACACCTGCAACCTGTGCTATGATTGTAAACTGATATTCATAATAAAATTGTGTAAAGTGCATGACACAATATACGACAGACAAGGTATAAATGTAAACCTTTATTGAGCTGCAATTATAAACTATATATAATTGCTACAACACGATATATGACATGGAGCTAGAACCAATAGTATAGAAAGCTGCCATTCATAGCAAGATTATTCAAATGCCAAGACCTAGTATGTAACAGCCAAGCTTTTATGAGGAGAAAGGTGCATTTTAGAACAATTAATGTAATGACTGCCATGGTATGATGAGGATCATGATTATACAGTATTGTAAATTGAAACTCACAGCAAAAGCATATACTGTATAGGCCATGCCACAATATATTACAGCCAAGTTATGTTGAGCAGGTAGTTCAGGAAGTGAACAAATCTAGATAAATACCTTCACACAACATTTAAAATCCCACACATACTTCAGCTAGAATATACACTAAGCCACATTTAAGTTGATCAAAACACGGTGAGGCTATTATATAAATGTCATGCCTCAATATTTCAAGTACCACAGATACTTCAACTCACCACATTTAAATTGTTGGAAATCCTGAAGGTTTGGCTCTGGGATCCAGGTGAGGTTCTCCTTGTGACATTCATACAGCGGGGTCTCCACATCACCATCCTCCGCCATATAACCCGCCTCACATGTCAGTGTGGCCTGCAACATAGTTTCAGTCAGTTATATATTACTATAGTCTGTTTTGTTCTAGATGATGGTAAATTGATTCTGATTTCTGGCTTCGTACTGGAAAAATATTATATTGCTATGTCTCTGTGTCATATTATATTGCTATGTCTCTGTGTCATATTATATTGCTATGTCTCTGTGTCATATTATATTGCTATGTCTCTGTGTCATATTACATTGCTATGTCTCTGTGTCATATTATATTGCTATGTCTCTGTGTCATATTATATTGCTATGTCTCTGTGTCATACTATATTGCTATGTCTCTGTGTCATATTATATTGCTATGTCTCTGTGTCATATTATATTGCTATGTCTCTGTGTCATATCATTGTCAAGTTTTGATAATGAACAACATATTTCGCTAAAAAAATCTTGGTAGTAGTCAAATAATCAGGATGACGAGATAGCAGTTTACCCTCAGCTGGATAAAATCAGAGTTTAGTTACATATACATACATACAGTACATACATACATACAGTACATACATACAGTACATACAATGGTTTAACGTCGTTTAGATACATTGTAACGGCTCAGACGTGCTTGCCTTTCTGCAGTTGGAATATAATATAATAAGGTGTCGTCACAGCAGCGCTCCATCATGTCATTTCTTTGGCTGATGTTGGCATAGTACTAACTGTGCTGCAGCAAGCCTCAACTAAGTCCAACTAACTAGCTATATATTACTGATGTCATATAGACATTACAAATACTATTTCTTATTATAGACATTCATACACTGTAATATTCATATCACCATCATCCTCTGGCATGTCAGCGTTGCCTAAGAGATTATTATCAGCCGGCTATACAGTATATATCTACATACAAAAATATACTATTAATACATGTCAAAACTGAATTATTTGCAATTATGTGGCACTGCCATATGACATGGGGAATAATTATGTATCTGATCAATCACATTACTAGAGTATTGCAATATTCCACACAAATTAACTATGAATTCAATTTCTGTTATACCAAATCATCACAGCAAGAACTTAATGCAAATATTGCATATTTCAGTATATATTTTGAAAGACCCCTTAAACTACGTACATCCCACCATACAGAAGAATTTACCAAGACCTAACCATTAGGTTACATATTTAGTTATACAGCACCACACAATATAATACCAAAAATTAATTCTACCTTTCCGACATTAAAGTAATCCGGCTTGTACTGCTTGCGACATGTCTTCTGAACCTTCTTGTACTTGATCATCTGGTGTTGACCTGGGATAATCTCAGGGCACCCTCGCTCCGTAACTGGGGAGTCATAATTATACTGATGTAGAAAATTGAATATACATGACCTCATGAACAGATCTACGTGACTTTGTCATATAATGACCAAGACTGATTTCTGGTTGAGAATTTCTTAATATTGCTTAGTAAGATAATGGCAAGTGAAGTTGTCAAATTGTTTTGTTCTTCCAATTATATTTCATTTTAAGATATATTTGTGGAGGGTATAGTGGTGTTATAGAAAAGAAGAAAGCATATAGAGAGTGGTTGGGTAGTAGAGGGAATGAAGATTCCGAGAGGCAGAAACGAGCGAGGTACGTGGAGAGTAAGAGGGTGGTGAAGAGAGTAGTGAAGGAAAGTAAGAGAAGAGTAGATGAGGAATTTGGAAGGAATCTGAGTGTAAAATGGAGGGAGAGTAAGAAACTGTTCTGGAAAGAAGTCAAGAAAGTTAGGGAAGGTAGCAAGGGAAACAGTAAGGGTGTGAAAGATAAGAATGGGAGAATGCTAGCCGAGAAGCAAGAGAGAGTCGAAAGATGGAGGGAGTACTTCAGTGAGTTGCTAAATGAAAGGAATGAAGAGCCAGCAAACATAGCTGGATATGGTATGGGAGGGAGAAGAAGAGAAGTAGTGGAGGAGGAGGTGGGGATCAGGAGGTCAGAAGTGTGGGAAGCCATGAAAAGAGTGAAGTTGGGGAAAGCACCAGGAACAGATGGAGTGTGTGGGGAAATGTTGAGGTATGGTGGTGAGATAGTGATAGAATGGGTATGGAAAATGTGCAAACTAGCATGGGAGAAGGGGAGTGCACCCGATGACTGGAAGACTGGCATAATAGTCCCCCTATATAAGGGCAAAGGGGAAAGAGGAGTGTGTGGGTAACCACCGAGGAATATGTCTTCTAAGCGTAGTAGGGAAGGTATACAGTAGGGTAGTGATTGAGAGAGTGAGAGTGAGAACGGAGAAATGGATAGGCGACGAGCAGGGAGGTTTTAGGAAGGGAAGAGGATGTGTAGATCAGATTTTTACCCTGAATTGTGTTGTGGAGAAGTATCTGGAGAAGAAACAAAAGGTGTATGTTGCCTTTATGGACTTAGAGAAGGCCTATGACAGAGTGGATAGAGAAGGTTTGTGGAAAGTACTTAGAATATACGGAGTAGAGGGCAAGTTGCTGAAAGCAGTGAAGAGCATGTATGAGGGTGCAAAGGCGGCAGTACGTGTGGAGAGTGAGCAGAGCGAGTTCTTTGACCTGAATGTTGGTTTGAAACAGGGGTGTGTGATGTCCCCGTGGTTGTTTACTGTATATATGGATGGAGTTATGAAAGAAATACTATCAAGAGCAGTGGATGTTGGTGTATCGCTGAAAAGGGAGGGAATTGAGTGGAAGCTACCTATACTGCTGTTTGCGGATGATACAGTTCTGATGAGTGATAATGAATGGGAGTTGCAGGGTCTGGTAAATGAGTTTGGAACAGTGTGCGAAAAACGGAATTTGAAGGTAAATACGGGGAAGAGCAAGGTTATGGTCTTCGAAAGGGGTGAAGTCACAGAGTGTGAGGTGAAGCTGAACGGTCAGGCTATGGAGATCGTCAACTCTTTTAAGTATCTGGGCAGTGTGTTGAGTAAAGATGGGACTATGGATGAAGAGGTGCGGGAGAGGGTACAACAGGGGAAGAGGGTTGTAGGAACGCTAAAAGCAGTAACAAGAAATAGGGTGGTCAGTATGGAAGTGAAGAAGTCCTTGCATGACAGTGTGGTAATCCCGACACTGACTTACGGAAGCGAAGCATGGACGTTGGTTGAGAGACTCAGACCAAGAGTGAGAGCAGTGGAAATGAATTACTTAAGGAGTGCGTGCGGAGTTACATGGAGGGATAGACAGACTAATGAGGAAGTAAGAAGGAGGTGTGGTGTGGAGGTAGATGTGCTGGAAAGTGTGAAAAGGAACAACTTGAGATGGTTCGGCCATATGGAACGTATGGAAAGCGAGAGAATGACTAAGAGGGTGTACGAGAGCGAGGTGGAGGGACAGAGGGGGAGAGGTAGACCGAATATGAGGTGGAAGGATGGAGTGAGGAACTACATGAACGAAGGCGGTGCTGGTTGGGGGGAGGGGCGTCGACTGACTGGGGACAGAGGTGCATGGGGGCGGTTCGTTCGTGGCCACCCCTTCGGGGATCACGGCGTCAGGCAATAGATAGATAGATAGATAGTGGTGTTTAGTTATTTGTGGAGGGTATAGTGGTTTTTAGTTATTTGTGGAGGGTATAGTGGTTTTTAGTTATTTGTGGAGGGTATAGTGGTTTTTAGTTATTTGTGGAGGGTATAGTGGTTTTTAGTTATTTGTGGAGGGTATAGTGGTTTTTAGTTATTTGTGGAGGGTATAGTGGTTTTTAGTTATTTGTGGAGGGTATAGTGGTGTTTAGTTATTTGTGGAGGGTATAGTGGTTTTTAGTTATTTGTGGAGGGTATAGTGGTTTTTAGTTATTTGTGGAGGGTATAGTGGTTTTTAGTTATTTGTGGAGGGTATAGTGGTTTTTAGTTATTTCAGTATGTCGAGGTACTCTCAACTTGAAAAAAAAATATCAAAATTGTAAACTGGTACATAATCTGATATTGCATAATTATAATCCAGAATATCAGAGTACCCAGTATGGGATGCATACTTGTCCACTAACTCCAGGTTCCTATTTACTGCTGGTGAACAGTGGTATTGGGGGTAAGGATACTGACTCTCCATCTCGACCTGCCCGGGAATCGAACATGAGACCTTTCGATTTTGAGCCCAAAGCGATACCATTACCTCACAGGTCAACATAGTAGCATACATTAAATTTATTGTTAATGGTAGATTTAAAAAAAAAAAAGGAAAATATATCTGTAGTTGCCGCACCTGTCAATAAGCACATTCACAGATGGGTATTTAGCTTTCGAAATACGAGTTAAGCGGCTTGAAATGAGGAAAAGGTGCCTGTTGAACTTATGCAAATGCATTAATTTGCTCAACAACGGAATCCAAGAATAACAAGTATAAGCAGTAAGGATTTTAGAGGACATTGATAAGCCCTGGCACTATCTTTGGATTGTCCGCTCCGGCCAATTTACAATACTAAAAGGCTTCATATTATCCTAATTGACAAATCCATACAATAGCAGTTTTAAAATATGCCCTTTTTCAAAGATATCATGGCATGACACAAAAATAAAGAGTGAACTTCCTCATAGTGGCACCAGCGTACTCCCTTCCTCCCTCCCTCCCTACACCACCTCTCTCATCAAATTCAAATGACTGATTACCAAACACTGATGCAGAAAAAAAACATATGTATGTAGAACATTTTTTAATTATAATTGCCTAATCTTTCATTTCTGAAAGTATTTGTCATAACTCATGTGACACCATGTGTACATAAATATTTCTTTTGTTACTACCAACGTTAAGATAGCTACATTTATTTTGTTACTACCAACATTAAGATAGCTACACCATACATTACATATTATACAGTACTTAGAGCTTATACATATATAATGCAAACAAACGTAATTGGGTCATCTGATTATGTGTGTAAACTTGGCATTGTACTTACAGATTAAACCAACCGAATCACTGGATGTTAGCAGAACGTAATCTCCGTTAGCAAAGGTGATTCCCACCGACGACCTGAACATTGCATCGTCTGGAGTGTTCTCATCAATCTGAAAGTATAACACAATGACAGTTAACCCCTTCTGTACCGGCTATGTCTTTTCAATGTTATTCTACCTACATTTAGATGAATTAACCCTTTCCCTGCGGGTGACGTTTTGGAACGCATAGGCAATTTACAGCAATTTTCAGGCTTTAAAAGCCTGTAAAAGCTGTAGAAATCAAGTGTCAGTAGGCGGGAGCGTGAGGGACCTCCCTCCGACCCTCAGAGCAGCCAGCCACTCACTGAGGGAGACTGTGTCTCGCGCGGCTGTCTCGACAGCGTTGCCGAGCGAGCAAGCGCTAGTAATTAGCGAGTTTTCCCGAATGTCTATGGCAACGCTGCGGGTGAACCCCGCCACCTACGAAGCTCGTTCTGGTGTCATTTTGAAGCGATTTTTGCCTAGTTTTCGGCAGAATACAGTTCATTTAATGCAGATGCTTGATTTATCATTCAGGAGTGCCTGAATATGCCCTAATTAGCGCAAATAAGCCCGCAGAGAAAGGGTTAATGAAGCTTAGGAAGTTTATATGGAAACAAAAATAATTAACTGAGACAATCTGTAGCCTTTTAAATGGTAGGCATCCTTCCCAAGCTGCATGATATAGTCTAATAGTTGCCAGAATATAATGAAAAGGTATCATCAGTACAAAAAGGGTTAACAAGTAGACTTGCCAATTTGCTCGCACTGTTCAAATTAGTACACAAAAGGCATAAAATTACTACTTAAAGATTAGAAGATATATTCATGTGAGCCTTTATGAGCAAACTGTACCTTGGCGAACATACGTGTTTTGCTGTATGTACTGTATGTATGTACAGTATGTATTTACTCAGGCCCATTCCCCACTTTTCCTTTTTTTTCTTTTTTTTCTGGGGGTGGCCGACTCAAGACAGAGCCCGAATAGGGACAACACAACAGAAAATAATGAACACACAAAAACAAAATACAAATTCACACACATCTAGGTCAGAAGGCCAGGAGAAGACCCAGAGACCAGGGTCAACAAGTTCCCTCCCCCGGCCCCCGACCACCCAGAGAGGTTCCGGTCTCAGCAGGCAGACATGCAGCAAAGCCGAAACCACAAGCCCACCACACTTCCAGGCGCACCCTTCATATATATACTGGCTCCCCGGGCCAGGCGCCTAATGGACTATATTATCTATTCCAACTTGCGCCCGACCCCCTCTCCCAAATGATCACGTGTTCACTCATCTATTTACAAGCATTCTCCATTCATGCCTGTTTATTACCACTTCCTTTGCCTGATCTATAGTCATTCCTCTATCATCCAAAGCTTGTCTTACACAGTCTCTCCATCTCAATGGGGATCTTCCTGCCCCTCTATCTCCCCTTGTATCTGACTCACATATTCTCTTTGTAAGGCTTTCATCTTCCATTCGTTCAACATGACCATACCAACTCAGCACCCTTCTGTCCACTCTGGCCGACAAATGTTCCTGCTGCCCCATTCTCCTACGTATCTCTTCATTCCTCAATCTGTCTCTAAGAGTAACTCCACACATACTCCTCAAGCAGCTCATCTCCATCACATCCAGCTTTCTTTTTTCCTTTGCCTTCAGAGCCCATGTCTCAGCCCCATACATAACTGTCGGTACAACAATTCCTTGATACATTGCACTTTTAACATTCATTCCGAGATTTCTCAACTTCCACTTACTTTCCATTGTTCCGAAAATCTTCTTTCTTTCACACACTCTCTGTTTTATCTCCATTTCCATACCTCCCATCCGAGAGGCTTAGATAGGGGAAGGAATAATAGCCGTGGCCAGAACCCTTTGTTCCTACACACATGGATCATCCAGGGGCACCATGGATCATCCAGGGGCACCATGGATCATCCAGGGGCACCATGGATCACAGTAGCAATAGGGGCATCAATAGGGGATATTTGTGGGCACAGTGGGTGGCATAGGTGAAGGACCATTATCACTGATGTGCACCATCATAGGTCTATGGTACACGTGGAGCATGGGGGATATCACAGCATGGGTTGCACCACTTCCCACACCAACATTATCATCCCCATCACCTTCATCATCCTTACCACCATCATAACCGCGATCTTCACCACCAAATCCAATAAAGTTACTTTCATCACTATCACTTTCATCACTATCACTTTCAACACTATCACTTTCATCACTATCACTTTCTTTGCCATTGGGCAAAGATTCATAATCTGAACAATATTGTTCAAAGAACACTAGGGTCCTTCCAATACCATGCTCAGGTTATCTTCATGCGGTAAAGTGGGCGTACCTAGATTCGAGGTACTTGACAAAGGCATGGGTTGTGGTTGCAAAGGGCGTGAGGTTGCGATAGAGGGTGTCGCAGGGATTAGTGCGTTTACCCATGTTGGATGGATGTGACTCGCAGTGCAAGAAGGAAAGGGGATAGGGCAAGTGATAGATGTGGGGGGGGGGGAGGATGCATGAGTTGCTTGGGAGGTGGTACAATGATAGGTCTCACATAAAATATGATTGCTTGGCACGAAAAAGCTTGACCCATATGGTGTCACACAGGTTTATGGCACAAAAAGATTCCTGCCGCCATATGGCATCACTCGGGGTTTAAGGGATAAAAAGGATCAGATTAGAGATACAAATTTAAAGACAACAACATAAATTGACACAGACGGCAATATGGAAAAGGCATACCATAGAAACTAAAGGCATACTATAGAAACTAAATCAGATCTGCTTACCTTAAATTGCAAGTTCTCGTAGGAATAGGCAACCGATTTATTAGCATAGATGACCTTCAACCACTGACTCTCCCTGACCTCGTCATAGAAGCCGCCCCGTGATTTAGCATACGTCCCGGACCGCACTGTAGGTTCCGGGAACACAGCATAGGCCCGGTAGCTGCTCTCGAAAGTACAGGCGCTCGAGTTACCGTAGGACGAGATGTAGGTGTGAGATGAAGTGGTGTCTGACAGAGAAGGACAAGAAATTAATTGATATACCGAAGGAAACTAAATCAAACGGAAAACATGTACAGCCCAAATCAATGGTTCACCTAAAACATCTATAACAGTTAATGTCAAATCTGGCGAAAGTCATATATTCGAAAATTCTATGTGAAACAAATACTACTAGTTACTGGCTATTAGGAATATATGAGGACGGTCAAAGAAAGGTGTATAATAATTTAGAATTATAAAGTTATGAGCAAGATTTTTGACAAACATTTAATTTTGGCTGTGGAGTCATTCGGAACAATTCGTGAGTGGGAGACTAGGCTGTGATTGCCAAAGGACAAAAGGGGAAATAAAGACGCAAGGAAAAACACAACAAAAAAGAAAAAAGGACACTCAGAAAAGTGTGTATGTTTGGGACAATATTGTATCTGCCAAAGCAGGATGAAATAGTACTGGATATGCTGAACAAATAGTACTGGATATGCTGAACAAATAGTACTGGATATGCTGAACAAATAGTACTGGATATGCTGAACAAAGATTTAAGTTTAAGAGCAATGAGCAAAATGCTATTCCAAGAATAAACAATTACCACTTTTAAGACTCAATCAATGTGCCGTCTTTGAAGCTGGCGGCCCTTCTCCCATATATTTAGCCCCATTACTTTTGAGATTTTAAGACGCTCGCCCCATTAGTTTGGCGATTTTAAGACCTTTGTCCCCATTTCTGTCAATTTTAAGACTGTTCATGCTATTTAGGTGTCGATATTTTCCTAGCGAGCGATAGCGAGCCTGTAGTTTAAGAGGAACCGGCCTTCGGCCGGGAAATTCTTCTACCGAAAAATGCGCACATTTATCTCGAAGGGGGATATATTAGGGAGAAGCAAGGGAATACAGAGTTATAAAGATCATTTGAAATAAACACAATACAGGCAAACTTTACCGACGATGAGCAGCTGCCACGTCTGAGACCGAATTGAGGTTCCATCTTCAAAACTGGCTTCACATGAATAAAATCCACTGAGGTTGTAGTACAAGCGAGTCAGCTCTAGTTCCCAGTCGTCCCGTCCCAGGTTAACCGCACCATCCAATCGGCCAGTAGCTGTAGATACGATGATTTAGTTTTGCTTAGATAGCAGAGCAAAGGACTGGAGTTCTTGAAAAGGGGTTCCAGTCCTGATGTAATTCGTGACTTTAAGTGTGCTGGCTTAATAAACCAGAAAAGTTGATAGCCATTGAAGTCCTATTTTAACTAATTAGATAGCCTTCAAGCAACAAAGACTATATACAGTGTGTGTGTGTGTATATATACAGTATATATATTTATATATATATATATATATATATATATATATATATATATATATACAGTATATATATATATATATATATATATATATATATATATATATATATATATATAAAGATTGACAAATATATTTGCAGTGAGTATCGTTACTCGTAGTTGAATCAACTAATATCCAATATACAATTATCATGCAGAGTACCGGTATGTAAATTTGATGTCAGACTCATCTTCATCCCCTCCTCCAGATCGACACTCACACGTGCCTCTCTCTCTCTCTCTCTCTCTCTCTCTCTCTCTCTCTCTCTCTCTCTCTCTCTCTCTCTCTCTCTCTCTCTCTCTCTCTCTCTCTCTCTCTCTCTCTCTCTCTCTCTACTTTCTCTCTCTCTCTCTCTCTCTCTCTCGCTCTCTCTCTATCTCTCTCTCTCTCTCTCTCTCTCTCTCTCTCTCTCTCTCTCTCTCTCTCTCTCTCTCTCTCTCTCTCTCTCTCTCTCTCTCTCTCTCTCTCTCTCTCTCTTCTCTCTCTCTCTCTCCTCTCTCTCTCTCTCTCTCTCAGGAAGCTAAGAATGAGCTCTCCAAACCACTGACATTACTATTCAATAAATCCTTGCAGTCTGGAACTATGCCTGATCAGTGGAAGATAGCCAACGTAACACCGATATTCAAAAAAGGCAGCAAATCCCTACCCAGTAACTATCGTCCAATTAGCTTAACCTCAGTTGTATGTAAAATGCTAGAAACGGTCATACGAGACAGACTCGTAAATCACTTAGAGGAAAATAACATACTTAAAGATACTCAACACGGCTTTCGTAAAAAAACGTTCCTGTTTAACAAACCTCTTAGACTTCTTCCACGATATCCTCAACCTCTACGATGAGAGTAAAGCTGTAGATATTATATACCTTGATTTTCAAAAGGCCTTTGACAAAGTTCCCCACAAACGTTTACTGCTAAAACTAAAAGCGCATGGAATACAAGACGGTGTGTTGAAATGGATAGAAAATTGGCTCAGCAACAGAAAGCAAAGGGTAGTCATAAACGGTAAGGCATCTAAATGGACCAATGTAAGTAGCGGGGTACCCCAGGGATCGGTACTAGGACCAATTATCTTTCTAATTTACATCAACGACATAGATGAGGGTCTCACCTGCACAATCTCAAAATTTGCTGACGAGACAAAAATTGCAAATAGCGTACTCTCAAAAGAACAAGTTGACGATATGCAACACAATCTAGATAAATTGTCATGTTGGGCCCAAATTTGGCAAATGAGTTTCAATGTGGATAAATGTAAAGTACTACATGTCGGATACCTAAATGAGAAAGCAAACTATTCGATGAATGGCACTCAGCTTAAGAATGTAAACAGAGAAACTGATCTGGGAGTAACAATATCGAGTAACCTAAAACCGAGTCAACAATGTTCAGAAGTTGTTAAGAAGGCAAACAAAATAATTGGCTTTATAGGCAGGTCATTTGAGCATAAATCCAAAGAAGTTATCCTAACCCTTTACAATTCCTTAGTTCGCCCTCTTCTGGAATACTGCGTTCAATCCTGGTGCCCTTATTACCAAAAAGATATAAACAAGCTAGAACGAGTTCAACGTAGAGTTACCAAAATGATACCTAGCCTAAAGAACAAACCATACGAAGAGCGTCTTAGAGAATTAAATCTATTTCCTTTAACCCAGCGCAGATTAAGAGGCGACTTAATTCAAGTGTTCAAAATCATCAAAGGCATCGACAATATGAACTGTAGTAAGTACTTCACTATCGACCAATCTAATTACACGCGGGGAAACGGTTGCAAAATTATTGGTAAATCTTTTAACTCGCACGAATCTAAGAATTTCTTCTTCAATCGAGTTGTCAACTTGTGGAATGGGCTTCCCCGAGACGTTATAGACTGCAGCACCGTTGATTCATTTAAATTCCGCCTAGACAAATATCTCGCATCAAACCCGCGACTGACTGCGTTTGTAAATGAATCACTTTATCCTCCCCTCAGTTACTAACCCATATGTCCCCTACTAACTTCCTAGTCCTGCCACGTTAGTGGCAGGGCAGTAGTTCCCTTTCCAATGTTCCCTTACCCACTCTAAACCACTGTTTGGACACTTGATCCTCAGTGTTTTGGAGGACAAGCAACCTAGAAGGGTCACTAGACCTGTTGTTGCTTGATTTCCTTTGTACTCCTTTGTACTCCCTCTCTCTCCCTCTCCCTCTCCCTCTCCCTCCCTCTCCCTCCCTCCCTCTCTCTCTCTCTCTCCCTCTCTCTCTCTCTCTCTCTCTCTCTCTCTCTCTCTCTCTCTCTCTCTCTCATAACCCACCTTGAGCCCCTCCTCCAGGTTGCCACTCATACGTGCCCACCTCCTGGTCATCCTCCGTCATCACCCATGTCATCCTCGTCACATCCATGCTGGCAGCGTCACCAAAGTCAACAGGACACATTAAAGTCGTGTTCTCCGGCGAGGGACCAAGTTTATAGGTGATGTAGGGACTTCTGGTGATCAAGTGGATCGGGCCCACATTAACCGCTGCACAGACAATGACTCCTCCTAGAACATACAAAGAACAGTGTAAGAAATATTGTAAAATATAGCCAATATCACACGAACGGCTTTTCCAGCTATTTTCAATTGGCAATTTTGTGCTCGTAAAATTATGAGGCTGCATCACATGACCTTAACTTCAGAAGATAGTTAATTATTGCGAGACGATCCATCTTTAACAATATGCACATATATACATGTACCTAAACCAAATTTAGTCTGAGAGGGATTTGTTCTGACCTTCCCTATTTCGTTCCATTAATTTGGAGATCTTCAGACATTTCACCCCTTTAGTCAGTTAGGTCATAAGAATGCGATTTTCCCATTAAGTTGCAGATTCTTATATGAGTGAGAGATAGCGAGCCTGCCTTCATCCTAGAGAGTGATATGTCAAAAAAATTACAAATTTAGCTTGAAGGGTGTCTGGGTGGGCATGTTTTAGTTTGTAGGAAGTCTGACAAAGCATGTTTGTTAGCCTAGAGGACAAGCAAAATTAAATTGCAAAACTCGCAAGTGGTCAATTACTGAACACCACAAACACCGTCATATAAAGAGGAAGCAGCACAGGAAGCAGCACAGGAAGCAGCACAGGAAGCAGCACAGGAAGCAGCACAGGTAGCAGCACAGGTAGCAGCACAGGTAGCAGTATAAGGCTATATAATAAAACAAACTAATCCATAAACTAATGCTAAACTAATAACTAAACTAAATCATAATAATCTAACTAAACTTAACTAAGTTTAACTACTCACTAAACATACTGTCATTATATATTTAAGTATACTAATACTTTCACTTCTAAAGGATATATACACTTATACAGTATATATATATATATATATATATATATATATATATACTTATATATACTATATATATATATATATATAGATATATATATATATATATATATATATATATATATATATATATATATATATATATATGTTTAATGAGTAGTTAAACCTAGTTAAGTTTAGTTATATATACTTTATATATACTGTATAGTTACCTGTACTTAATGTTTATGCAGAATGTATATTATTTAACTTGTTCTGTAAGAACTATATAGGTACTGTAAGCTACCGTGGTTACAACTTCTTGAATAAAAAATCTGTAATTAGATTTGTGGTAATATTTTGCATGTAGTATTACTTCCAAAATACACAATAGACACTTACCCATGAGAACCAAAAACATCCATGAAGTTTCCTGGCGCTTCATGATGACTACACCAAGTTGCAGATTTCTGGAAGCAAGGCAAGAACAGTTTATAACATCGCCAAAGTTTAAATATGGCATAATTCTTGCGAGCTAGACTCAATACTTTATATATTGCGCTAGACATATACACAAAAAAATCAATAGTCTGACATAAATCCCTTATTTTCAAACTAGCATTTTTTGGCTTGTATTACTCTATCTGTGCCTTTATCACTATATTGTGAAAGACTATCGTTCACTTCCTCAACCAATCAACTCTGGTGTTCCTCAGGGTTCTGTCATATCCCCAATCCTGTTTCTAATTTTCATTAATGATCTTCTTAACTTTACCTCTAGTCCTATCCACTCATATCTTGACGACTCTACCTTACCCTACTCGACTAGTATTCCACAACCTCCCTCCTTACACTTACTACAAAAGTCACATGAGGAGGCCATGGTGTGCCGATCCTCTGATCTTTCAATAATTTCTGATTGGGGCAGAATTTTGTTTGTTACTTTCAAGGCTTCCAAACCCCAATTTCTCCAACTATCAATCCATCACAATCTTCCACACGACTATCCTTTATTCTTCAACAACACACATATTTACCTCTCATTTTCTTTTAGTATTCTTGATGTCTCTTTTTCTTCTAACCTTTCTTGGAAAGACCATATCACCTCTCTTGGTAAAAAAAAACTTCCCAAAAGCTAAGTGTGCTCAATGGTCTCTGTGGTTATTGTACCCCGCACAGCTTCTTGCTTTGTATAGGGGCACTGTCTGCCTACTCAAAACTGTTCTTCTGTGCGGACTCCCTACCTAGGCAAACTCTTTCGTCTCGGTCTTTCCTTTTTGCTGGAAGTTTGCCCTCATTCAACCTTTCCCAAAGAAGGGTGACCGCTCTCAACCCTCCAACTACCGTCCAAGTGCTCTCATTTCTTGCATCTCCACAGCTTTTGAAAGTATTCTTAATTCAAAGTTTCTTCAACATTTGTCTTCCCATATCCTACTTTCAGAACACTAGTACAGTTTCTTTAAGGGCCACTTTAATGGTGATCTTCATTCTTATTTTACTAACTCTTGATCATCCTCCTTTTGGGGCTTCAGTGAGACCTTCTCTAATGCGCTAGATGTATCGAAAGCCTTCGATAGAGATTGGCACAAATCTCTATTTTCCAAAATACCTTCATTAGGTTTCTATCCCTCCATTTGTGCCTTATCTCTAATTTCCTTTCTGGCCATTCCATTGCTGCGGTTGTGGACAGCCATCGCTCACTTCTTCAACCTATGAACTCTGGTGTTCCTAATGGTTCTGTCCTGTATCCAGTTCTCTTTATAATATTCATTACTGAACTTCTCATCTGTACCTCTAGTTCTATCCACTTATATTATGCTGATGACTCTACCATACAATATTCAACTAGTTTTCCACAACGACCCAGCATGCAATCACTCCAAAACTTATGTGATAAAGCCATAGCACACCTATCTTCTGATCTATCTACTATCTACGATTGGGGCAGATAACTAAATCTAGATACTTTCAATGCTTCCAAAACCCAATTTCTCCTATCTACCTGTCACCCACTTCCACATGACTTTCCCTTATTCTTCAACGATACATAAATCAACCCTTCAACTTCTCAAAGTACTCTTGGTGTTTCTATTTCTCCTGACCATTCATAGAACGATCATATTACCACTCTTGCTAAAACAGCTTCCCAGAAGTTTTGGGTGCTCAACTGTCTTCATGGGTTCGTCACCCCCGCACAACTTCTTGCTCTGTATTGGGGCACAGTGCTCCCATGTATAGAGTATTGTTCGCATGTGTGGCGAGGTTCCACACATACCGCACTTCTCAAAATGGTAGAGTCTAAAGCATTTCACATCATCAACTCACTTCCTCGGACTTGTTCCCTACCATCTCTTTCTACACGCCGCAGTGTTCATTCTCTTTCACTCTTCTGTCGCTATTACAACACTCGATGTTCTTCAGAGCTCTCTCTGTGCATACCTCCTCTTTTACGGCGAGTGGGAGGCACCCGCCTTACAAACACAATCCCACTCCTATTCTGTCCAGCTCTCCAACCCAAGAATTAATAAATTATTTCAGTCTTTCGTCTACTCAACAAGTGAACTCTGGAACTCTCTCCCTCAATCCATCTTTCCTTCAGTATATGACTTAAGACTGCTTTAAACTCACTCTGCCCAGGCAGTTTGACTCTAATGTACCTTGAATTTCACTCTGTCACTCTTCCAACTAAAACGGAGACTCTCGTTACAAGCAGCTTTGCCTTTTGTCTCCTACACTCACATAGATAAACAAATATGTATCAAGTAATGTGCACGTATGTGGGGAGTCTCCTCCATACCGCTCTTCTTGAAAGGGTAGGGTCAAAAGCTTTTTACCTTATTAACTCACCACTTCTTATTAACGCCCCCCCCCCAGACATATTAACTTACGAAAGTTAGGGGTTGCCCGAGCGCCCGGTATTTCCCCCACAGCAGTCTTTCTCACACTGAGGGACCGTTAGAAGTCGGAGGAATTTTGGGTTGCCATCAACCGACAGATTATGATCTAACTTACCTAACTTACTGAGCTCAATATGACGCAAATTGCGTCATAAACTTATTATTGAGCTTTTTCACTAAGTTCATGACGCAATCGCGTCATATGATACTTTTGGGCGAAACCGCCACATGACGCGATCGCGTCATATGTGACGAAGAGGGTTAATTCCCTACAGTCTCATTCTACTGGCTGCAAGGTTGCATCTCTCTCCCTCTTGTACCGCTATTACAATAATCAGTGTTCTTCAGAAGTCTCAGTGCATACCCCTTACGACTTTCGTTTTCATGTACATGAAGGGGACTAAAGGCAAACCTGCCTGTAACAAGTGCCTCCCCCCCCTTTCTCAAGGTTGAAAGTGATAGAGACAAAATCCAGGTACGTTTTCGGTAATTTAGGTGTGTTGGAAACAATGTGTGGTGTGCTTGTAAAGTGTTGTGAAATGAAGAGATGTTTGTGAGAGTTCACTGGATTACTCTCTGTGTAGGTAAGGCACAAATAGAAACAGTGAGGGAAGCCTGGCAAATGAAACAGGAGTTCCAGACACTCCTTATGATATGCCTATAAGGCCTTCCCTGGGTACTGCCCTGCTCGATTGGTGGCTACAATCTCCCCATCAGTGGCACTCGCCTTTCAACACATTCCCGCCCCTATTCTGTCCAGCTAACGAACCCAAGAATAAATAGATTCTCTCCGACTCTCTTCTACTTAAGAAGCATACTCTAGGGGGGGGGAACAAAAAAAAAGGGGTCCACATGTTCCCCCCAATAATCTATTTTTCCTTCAACCTATGACTTGAACTGCTAAAGATCTCGTGTGGTAAAGTTTTAGACTCCAATGTACCTTGAATTTGGCTTTCTGTCGTCTTTGAAGGAGACTCATGTTACAGGCAACGCTGCCTTTTGTCTCCTCGTTATAGACTGCAGCACCGTTGATTCATTTAAATTCCGCCTAGACAAATATCTCGCATCAAACCCGCGACTGACTGCGTTTGTAAATGAATAACTTTTATCCTCCCCTCCGTTACTAACCATACGGTCCCCTACTAAACTTCTAGTCCTGCCATTTAGTGGCAGTGGCAGTAGTGCCCTTTCCAATGTGCCCTTCCCACTCTAAACACTGTTTGGAAACTGATCTCTCAGTTGTTTGGAGGACAAGAAACCTAGAAGGGTCACTAGACCTGTTGTTGCTTGATTTCCTTTGTACTCCTTTGTACTCCTTTGTACTCCTTTGTACTCCTTCATACATATAGAAAAAGAAATAGCACTGCGCCCATAGCATAATTATTCTTTAATATGGGAATATTCATACAATGCTAATTTATTGGAAACAGCGAGGGTAGTTTTATGGCGTAACGGTGGACTTTGTGGTGATGCACTGAAACTACGTACGGTACGGCACAAATTCCATCCCAATAATAATCTTCACATTGACACACCGAGATTCGAGCCCGGGACATATAGGTTACCAATTCAATAGCAAAACTACTCCACCACGCCTCCCCTAAATCATATGACGCCAATATACACATTCTGATCATCTCCAAATTATTTCATTCAACTAGGATAGATTTGTTAACCCCTTCTGTGCCGGCGACGCCTTTTCAATGTTATGCTAGCTATATTTAGAAGATTTTGTGCAGTTTAAGAAGGATCTGTGGTAGTAAAAAAGGTTAAGTGAGATAGTTCGAAGCCTGTTAATTGCTGGAGGCTCTTTTTTAACTGAATAATATCGTCTAGTAGTAGCCAGAACATAATGAAAAGGACATCGCCGGTACTGAAGGGGTTAAAGTTAGAGAGCGTAAGGGATATTTATAAATATTTATATCTATATCTATATACCCGTTATATATCTATTTATATCTATATACCCGTTATATATCTATTTATTACGCTATATACCCGTTATATATCTCTTAGATCTATATACCCGTTATATATCTATTTATATCTATATACCCGTTATATATCTATTTATATCTATATACCCGTTATATATCTATTTATATCTATATACCCGTTATATATCTATTTATATCTATATACCAGATTATTATGATCTATTTATATCTATATATCCGTATTTATTTTCTATATTCTATTTATATCTATATACCCGTTATATATCTATTTATATCTATATACCCGTTATATATCTATTTATATCTATATACCCGTTATATATCTATTAATGATTTTTGTTTTCCTTCCTAAACCTCGAGTTCCACACACTACCTGACAGGAACCGGAAGTGACGTCAGTGACATAACAATAAACTTACCAACCCCAATCTTATCTTTACACGACAGTGGGGTATCAGCCACCCTGTACGAACTTCTAATCTTTCCTACTACAATTCTCAACAGGAAATTACTCAAACATTACCTCTAGGTGCAATTAGTTATCAACCCACTCAAAACGAGAATGTGTATATATATATATATATATATATATATATACAGTATAGTATGCAGTACATAAACACATATATAGAGCTAGATAGATAAAGATAGATACCATGAACATGTCAATTTAGAATTATACAAATATATATGTTAATTAGATAGGGTACCGATACAATTATATTGATGGATTTACATAATAATGAGAGAGAAAAAGCAGAACAAAAGTTAAAGCCGAACTACTGAACAACATAATCATACAGTGAAAAGAGATGGTGGTGGATGTAGTTGTAGCCCGTGCATTATAGGTAGGCCATATTAAACCGTGTAATTAAACATCTGTAACTCAAAAGGGGCTAGAGCAAATGGGCCACAATTTATTTTCCGAACCTATTCCCTGACTGACTCTTCCCTAATGGTAGAAATATTAGCTTGATTGTTCTCACTGTTTAGTATTATTGTTAGAGAGGTTAGGATTCAAAATGTGTGGCCAAGCTATAATGGGCAGGGTATAGTACTGTGTGGTGAGGGCTTCAGGGGAGATGGGCCGTTTATTTGGTCTATTAATTCAAATATTCCTTTATTTCTTAGTTTCCTTGCTAGACCTCCAGTACACTTAAAAAAACATCCATCATATCCCCCTTCTAGATTATTTTGTACATTTTTCGGTCAGAAAAATGTCCCGGCCGAGGGCCGATTCTTCCAAAATTACAGGCTCACTATCGTTCGCCAGGAAAAAAAATCGACACCAAAATAGTATGAAAGGTCTTAATATTGTCAAGGAAACTGAGTGAAAGGTCTTAAAATCGTCAAACTAATGATCCGAACGTCATAAAATCTGAAAACTAATGGGGCTAAGCATGAGGAAGAAGGTGGTCGAGAAAAACAGCCCATGTCCCCTTAACCACTTCTGTACCGGCGACGTCTTTTTAATTATGTCCTAGCTATATATATAGACGAGGTCGTGCATTTTAAAAGGACCATTGGTAGTAAAAAGGGTTAAGTGAGATCATTCGAAGCCTATTAATTGCTGAAGGCCCTTTTGAAACTGAATAAAATTGTCTAATAGTAACAAGCTTAACCTATTCTGTCCCGGGGACGTTCTATTCACTCATATTTCTGCAGCTATAGTCATTTTTTTAGTTTTAACGATTTTATTCAGCTTAGGAAGAGACTCTTAGCAATAATATGCGTTCAAACTATCTCAACCAACCCTTTTAATGCACGATCCTTCTAAGCTGCAATAATCGTTTAAAAAAATCTAGCCAGAATCAAATACAACAGGGACGTCGCTGTGACTTAAAGGGTGAAAGTGTAAAAAAGACGTTACAGTACACGAAGGGGTTGGGGTTAAGGTGACGATACAGGCATGAGGGCGGGGAAGGAGGTGAGTATGTTAATGCTGATAGTGGCTCGGGGGATTATACCGTATATATATATATATATATATATATAAGATACCAACTTCTATTAGAGATAGTTGTATTTTCTATACTGTCTGTCACGGGTCCTGATATGCCGAGGGGGAGGTGTTGAGAGGACACAAGAGCCAGGTGTACAAGTTATATTATTTAATAGATCAGATTGATTTGCATATTAGTCATGATTTATAAATACTGGTGCAATGCATAAATAGAGATCAACATAAGTCTTAAGGTAAAATTCAAGTATAAGTATCAATAGGAGTTATAGGACACACAAGGATAACAATATACCTTTCTATATATACACAAATAGCACATACTCTGAGAGACGTAATAAATGAATAATGAACTCCTACTTAGATTCAATTATGTGGGGGAATCCCTAGCTGGATTTTAGTATAAGTGTCGGTATGTCAGAGCTCTCCCCCTATATCAGAGCTCTCCCCCTATATCAGAGCTCTCCCCCTATATCAGAGCTCTCCCCCTATATCAGAGCTATTCTCCCCCTATATCAGGAAGCTCTCCCCCTATTATCAAGAGCCTTCCCCCTATATCAGAAGCTCTACCGATCTCAGAGCTCCCCCCTATATCAGAGCTCTCCCCCTATATCAGAGCTTCTCCCCTACTATCAGAGCCTCTCCCCCTATATACAGAGCTCTCCCCCTATATCAGGCTCTCCCCCTATATAAGAGCTCACCCTCTATATCAGAGCTCTCCCCCTATATCAGAGCTCTCCCCCTATATCAGAGCTCTCCCCCTATATCAGAGCTCTCCCCCTATATCAGAGCTCTCCCCCTATATCTCCCCCTATATCAGAGCTCTCCCCCTCTATCAGAGCTATCCTCTATATCAGAGCTCTCCCCCTATATCAGAGCTCTCCCCCTATATCTCCCCCTATATCAGAGCTCTCCCCCTATATCTCCCCCTATATCAGAGCTCTCCCCCTATAGGTATGCAACGGTTTGGTTAGACAAACATGTAACAAAATACCTACAGATGCATATTTAAGTTATGTATAGCATGTGAGGGGTTTAATTGGCAACTGAATTAATTAATAAATTACTGTAAAGGGGGCCTGAAAGCCAAGTCTCGTGTGTTACAAAGCGCCTTTTAAATCGCAGAAATAGCTTATAGTATCAAGCTACCAAGAAGCCGGGAAGCATCTAAGTCTATACTTGATCGGGATTAGCCGTTTTCAAGAAGCTAGGTCAGGCCAGGGAGCACCTTTGGAGCCAGGAAGCATCCAGATCTCAGGAGGGGAGATTAAGATAACTTCCCCTACCTGGCCTGGATACCTATCCACGTCCTAGGTGCTCCTTGCCCTAGAAAAGGCACAGGGTAAATGGACACATCGAGATACTGGTTCCAGATGATAGTTGTGTCGTTCTGGTCTCGGTGTTGGAGATAGAGGGGAGAGCAGTGGAAGGGCCCTCCGGATTT
>CM064487.1:8194261-8253299 GCA_032716605.1 Paralithodes platypus | reverse complement strand
TACCTACTATTTAAAGAGTGTTAATACTCTTCTACAGACAGCGCGCAGTCTAGAGTTCTAGACGGACAGCTGATTATGGGGAATGGCAGGGCCGTATATAGGAAGAGTATATATTTGTATATGTATATCTCCCTTATGATACATATATAGGAAGAGTATATATTTGTATATGTATATCTCCCTTATGATACATTTCTGCTCTTAATGTCACATATAGCAGTGATGCATATGCTCTACCATATCTACCATATCAGCGGCTCGCTTGGTGTAGTGACTAGCGTCTCGGACTTCCACCCAGAAGGCCCGGGTTCGCGCCCACGCTCGGCGCATTAAAGATTTTTCACAAGCACTGAGTTGTTACCATCCCTCATGAGCAAAGGGATGGGATAGTAGTACAGGACCCCAATGGAAATACGCCTAATCGGCCTTATTGAGCTATCCTTAGCTAGCTTAGCATGCGCTAGCTTTAAGAACTATTATTATTATTATTATCAGGTATTAAAATATCGATTGGATATAGCTGTTGGTGCTAAAAGTCAGTAAAACCGTATTGACACAAGATTTTTACAAACACATGACCTTTCCAAAGAGCATTGTATACTTCCTTCAACATGCTTTCCAAAGGGCATTGTATACTTCCTTCAACATGCTTTCGAGGTTGTAAAAACAGAATTTGTAATTGTATAACAAGTAGGTGTATACTGACAATATCAGTTGTAACTCATATAAATTGGTAAGACTATAAATGTCTTGATTAAAAGAACAAACATAAAGATTTAATTTACACATGCCGGTCATAATTTACACATGCCGGTCATAATTTACACATGCCGGTCATAATTTACACATGCCGGTCATAATTTACACACATGCCGGTCATAATTCATTGGGATAAAGTAATAATTATTGTAAATGTTGATACACTAATAAAATGTTTTACATGTACTCTAATTGAAAACAATAAGCAGAACTGTTAATATATATATGATAATATGAATGTGTTTCGAGATTAATTAAATTTAAACAAAGTTAAGACATTGTATAGTACGCTTCTACTTTAAATGCTTATTTTAACTTTCAACGTCACTAAGATTCTTCTGATATAGGGGGCTGTATATATGAGTATAATGTATATCCATACATTTGTTTTTATGTAAAGTGTCCGCTTAATTGTGCATATTGGAAAAATACCTGGTAAAATTCTAGTTTCACGTACACAGCGACAAAAGGGAGGCGCCGTTGTAAAGGCATAGCTTCCCGACCAACTATGAAGATCAGGGAAATTGCTGGGTAAAAGACGTAATATAATGATAATAAACTACATTAACGACATTAGCCTAACCTAACAACCTTACCTAACCTAACCTAGTATTATGTAATAGCTATGGTGCCGCATATGGGGAGATTTTTTTTTTTTTTTTACAGTAGGTATAATTCCTTATAATGCATTTCCGCCGCTTTGGACATATATAGGAATTAAGTATGGTATATGACAACTCTAAAGTAGCCATAGAAATTTATGAGTATGCTGTGAAAGCGAAACTAGAATTAAACCAAATACCTCTAGGCTACTGTAATATGTAATTGTCAGTCTCCCCCCTCAGCCCTACCCACCCACAGTCTCGTCGATTTGTAGTGTTCACAATAGTATGCAATATAACATTTACCACAATAACAAATATTAAAGTTCAAGGCAACTTTGAGAACAACCTGCAATCACTTACCTTTAGATTATACTATGTTTCTTGCAGCACGAATATGTGTTCCTTATTTCTTGCAGCACGAATATGTGTTCCTTATTTCTTGCAGCACGAATATGTGTTCCTTATTTCTTGCAGCACGAATATGTGTTCCTTATTTACATCACCAGATTGTAACTGCTGCTGCTGGTAATAACTAAATGCCAACTACAAGTCACAAAACACTCCGGAAGGAAGAACGAGCGTCTCTCCACCTTGACAGCCCACAACACACTAAAGGCTTGAGGCCTTGAGCTTGGCAGCGTTGGCATTGGCGTCGGACCATCGGCGGCTCAGCTACAGTACCGTACAGTGTTCAAACTTCGAACCTGCTACTGCGCCACACGGACAACCCATATTTCCCTAAATCCTGGAGACAAAAGAATCCTCATTTCCTGAGACGTGCTTTTTTATTTAATATTGACAAGTTAACTACAAAATAAAATGTAAACTTACTTGAAGATATTGAACAATATCGTATCAACTAGTGGATAGTTCATCTTCTTTATGTACAGTTGCCCACATATAATATGTTCCTTGTAGTGTTATTGTATATGAAAGTAAAATAGTATGTATGAATCACGAATGTGTGTTATTTTAAATGATCACTTGACTAATAAGATAAGTTAAGTACTACATAAGAAACTGCACTCGTAATTCAATCATGTGCATTATATTGTCATGTATAAAGTTACGGAGAGGAACAGAACTTATGGGGCTAACTGTACAATATAAATATATATATATATATATATATATATATATATACAGGGTGTTTGAAAACGACACCGTCAAAGGAAACGAAGTTAAAACTTGTAAGTATACAATGTACTATTGTGTACGGTATCTATAATGTCCTATTATGTACCTATTATGTACTATTATGTACCTATTATGTACTATTATGTACCTATTATGTACTATTATGTACCTATTATGTACTATTATGTACCTATTATGTACTATTATGTAACTATTATGTAACTATTATGTAACTATTATGTAACTATTATGTAACTATTATGTGACTATTATGTAACTATTATGTGACTATTATGTAACTATTATGTGACTATTATGTACCTATTATGTACTATTATGTACTATATGTACCTATTATGTACTATTATGTACCTATTATGTACTATTATGTACTATTATGTACCTATTATGTACTATTATGTACCTATTATGTACTATTATGTACTATTATGTACCTATTATGTACTATTATGTACCTATTATGTACTATTATGTACCTATTATGTACTATTATGTACCTATTATGTACTATTATGTACCTATTATGTACTATTATGTATCTATAATGTCCTATTATGTACCTATTATGTACTATTATGTACATGCGTTAATATATTCGTAGAAGAAACAAGGGTGTAAGGTGCGCATAGAGTTATAATCATAACATTTGATGAATTCAGTCCCCACTTCATAAACTCCCTCAATGCATACCTCCTCTCTTACGGCAAGTGGGAGGCACATGCCTTTCAACACAATCCCACTCCTATTCTGTCTAGCTCTCCAACTCAAGAATTAACAAACATTTTCAGTTTTTCTTCTACTAAACAAGTGAACTCTGGAACTTTCTCCCTCAATCAATCTTTCCTTCAGCCTATGACTTAGACTGCTTTAAGCTCAGTGTGCCCAAGAATTTTGACTGTAACGTACCTTGAATTTCTCTCTGTCACTCTTTTAACTTTAAGGGAGACTCTTGTTACAGGCAGCTTTTCCTTTTGTCTCCTTCATTCACATAGCCAAAAGTAATATGTATCAAGTACTGTGCACGTGTGTGGGGAGGTGCCCCCCATACCGCTCTTCTTCAAAAGGTAGAGTCAAAAGCTTTCTACCTTATTAACTCACCACCTCTTATTAATTCCCTACAATCTCATTCTACTCGCTGCAAGGTTGCATCTCTCTCCCTCTATTCCCGCTATTACAATAATCAGTGTTCTTCAAATGACTCACTGCATACCCCCTACCTACAACGATATATATATATGTATATATATATATATATTTTTTTTTTTGGTATGTGCATGAAGGGGACAAAAGGCAAAGCTGCCTGAAACAAGTGCCCCCCCCCTCCCCCCCCCCCCCCCGCCCAGGTTGAAAGAGTGATAGAGAGACAAATTTCAGGTATGTTTCGGTAATTTAGGTGTGTTGAAAAAAAGTGTGGTGTGCCTGTGAAGTGTAGTGAAATGAATAGGAGGAGGAAGTGTTTGTGAGAGTTCGCTGGAGTACTCTCTGTGTAGGTGAAGCACAAATGAGAGTTCGCTGGAGTACTCTCTGTGTAGGTGAAGCACAAATGAGAGTTCGCTGGAGTACTCTCTGTGTAGGTGAAGCACAAATGAGAGTTCGCTGTAGTACTCTCTGTGTAGGTGAAGCACAAATCGTGGAAGCCTGGCAAATGATACAGAAGTTTCAGCAACTCGTTATCACATGCCTATATAAGGCCTTCCCTGGGTACTGCCCTCCTCGATTGGTGCCTACAATTTCCCCATCTGTGGCACTCGCCTTTCAAGACATTCCCACCCCTATTCTCTCCAGCTATCGAACCCAAGAATAAATAGATTTTCCCCGACTCTCTTCTACTCAACAAGCAAACACTGGAATTCACTACCACAATTTACCTTTCCTTCAACCTATGACTTGAACTGCTTCAAATTTCGTGTTGCTGAGTTTTAGACTCCAACATGCCTTGAACTTGGCTTTCTGTCACTCTGTCCACTTTGGAGGAGACTCATGTTACAGGCAGCGCTGCCTTTTGTCTCCTTCATACGTATAGAAAAAAGGCACTGTACCCATAGCATATTCTTGAATATGGAATATTCATACAATGTTGTTTTATTGGAAACAGCGAGAGTAGTTTTATGGCGTAAAGCCGGAGACACATGAGCCTTTATTCGAGCAATTTCTAGGGGCAATTATGGTCTGGAAGCTTACAAAAATACACTTTAATAGAATTCAACCGCCTAACATAATCTACCTTCAGTCTAGTTACTGATACCAGTGCGAAAAACTCCCGAAATATAACGAGAAAAAACTTGCTCATGGAAAATTGACGGAAAAATCGCTCGTGTGACAGCGGCTTAACGGTGGGCTTTGTAGTGATGCACTGAAACTATGTACAGCATAAATTCCGTTCCAAGAATGTCTTCCCATTGACACATCAGAATTCGAACCCAATACCTATAACTTACCAGTTCAGTAGCAAGACCACTCAACCACGCCTCCCCTAAATCATATGACGCCAATTTACACATTATTTGGATTATCTCAAATTAATACATTCAGTTAGGATCAACTTGTAAGACTTATAGAGCTAATTACAGGTATATTTATTATGATTTGTTTGTTTAGGCCTATATAATTACTGTTTTGATCATTTTAGCTTACTCCCTAGACCTCCATCACGAAAAAAAAACAAAAAAACAAAAAAAACAATAATAATAATCCAAAAAATACTCTACCCCTTAGATCACTCTTCGAGATAAATCTGTTCATTTTTCAGTAGAAAAATGCCCAGGATGAAAGACAGTTCCTTCTAATGCGCAGGCTTGCTATCGCTCGCCACGAACAAATCGACACCAAAATGGCAGGAAAGGTCTTAAAATCACCAAACTAATGGGGCGAATATCTTAAAATCTCAAAACTAATGGTGCTAAACATGAGGGAGAAGGAGGTCCAGAAAAAACAAAATAAAAGGTTTATTTAGACATGAAACCATTTAATTCTTGCAAGTTCTTCCTAATTCGAGGAAAAATTCTTCTGATTGTAGCATTAACATAGTATAAAGATTGTCGTCTGATTGTCGTCTGATTGTCGTCTGATTGTCGTCTGATTGAAGGAGTTAATATCCAGCCACACAATCATCACCGGACAAGAACCTGATGGATATGTTATTACTACGATGATCAACAGGAAATTACTCAATCAGTATATCTGGGTTAGTGTTAAACCCACTCAAATCGAGAATATATACAGTATACTGTATATGTATATATATATATATATATATATATATATATATATATATATATATACCCGGTATACATATATATAAATATATATATATATATATATATATATATATATATATATATATATATATATATATAATTATATACTGTATATACATATTCATTTTGTTGTCAATGTGAATGAGGGAGACAAAAGGCATAACTGCCTGCAGCGAGTGCCTCCCTCAGAGTTGAAAGAGTGACAGGGCCAAAATCAAGGGACGTTCGAGCTAAAATGCCTGGACACACGGAGTTTGAAGCAATTTAAGTCATAGAAAGAGGGAAAGACTGATTCTGGGAGAGAGTTCCAGAGCTCAGCAGTTGAATGGAAGAAAGTATGAGAATAGCGTTTCACTCCTCTTGGGTTGGAGAGTTGCAAAGGGAAGGGGTGGGATTGTTTTGCAAGATGGGTACTACGTACCCTACGTATAGGTGGTATACACTGGGAAACTCCGAAACACAAAATGGGCGAGAGAAAATGGGCTGTAATTTTCCGCACCTATTCCCCGGCTGTATCTCCGCAAATGCTAGACAAATTAGCTTGACTACTCTTCATTGTTGAGTTATAGAGGATATACAATTTCAGGCTACCTTTAACGAGCAGGATGTAGTGTAGTACAGTACATCGGTGAGGTGAGGGCTAGTCCAGCCGATCTTAACTGGCAGCTTTACCCTCGGGCAATTCCTTTACATTGGTGCTACATGTATAATTCCTAACAACGAAAATATATTATTTTCTGTATTACGTACTTAATACAGAAAATAATATATTTTCGTTGTTAGGAATTATAGATGTAGCACCAATGTAAAGGAATAATTGCCCGCGGGTAAAACTGCCAGTTAAGATCGGCTGGACTATAGAGGTGACGATACAGGCATGGGGCAGGTGTCAGGGTGGGGAAGGAGGTTAGTATGTTAATGCTGATAGAGGCTAATAGAATGCAGGGAATTTTATTTATATATATATATATATATATTGGATGTGGTTATACAATCATTTATATACGGTATATTAAATAGACAAAGATTGGTATTCGCACACTAAAATGTTTTTACAAAAGCATGACCTTTGCAAAGGGCATTGTATACTTTCTTCAACATGCTTTAGAGGTTGTAATAACAGATTTTGTAATGTTATAACACGTAGGTGTGTCACTGACAATATCAGCTGTAACACATGTAGAAATTGCGGATGTAACTCAAACTGGCCAAGACTATAAATGTCTCGTGATTAAATGAACAAACACAAAGATTTCATTTACACATGCCGGTCATAATTCACTGGGATAAAGTAATAATTATTGTAAATGTTGATGCACTAATAAAATGTTTTACACTACATTTAAAGAATAAGCAAAACTGTTAATATATGATAATATGAATGTGTTTCGAGATTAACTACATTTTAACAATGTTATGAAATTTTATAGTAAGCACTTACTTAAATTGCTTATTTTAACGTTCACGGTCACTAAGATCCTTCTGATATAGGGGGCTGTACATATCAAAATATCTATATACAGTATACATATCAATATATCTATATACAGTATACATATCTTCTTTATGTATCTACTTTATTTGTTCATGTTGGAAGAATACCTCTAATATGTACAGTAATTATCAGTCCCTCCCCTCCCCTCCCCCCCATCTCAGTCTCGTCGATTTGTAGTGTTCACAATAGTATGCAATATAAACTTTACCACAATATCAAAACTATGATACTACTAATAATAACAATAATAATAATATTTATTCAGTTAGCAATTTACAGAGTTGGTACCACATAGTACATAGTATGTTACAAATATGACATGTACCAGCCTTGCATAATTCCAACTAAGGATAGCCCAATAAGGCCGTTAGGCGTATTTCCAATGGGGTCCTTGTGGGATTAGGTTAGCTGGGGAAAAATGGGGAGGATACAGAAATAGATACTTTAGAGAAAGTATGTCTAGGGGGTTATTTTAAGATACCTTACATCCTATAGTAAATATCAATAATCCGTAATCAGTAATCATTTCAGTTTGGTTTGTCTATCTCTTATGTCGCATTTAGTAGTAGACATAAGCTTGGTGCTCCCTTCTCGCAGCTGTCCGGTTCAGGTGTTCCTTCAGGCTACGTCTGAAGGAATACAGTGTTCTCTTTTCACGGACTGACTGGGGTAGGTCGTTCCAGTCTTTGATGGCGGTGAAGAAGAATGTTTGCTTACCCTGTCCTTGGATTCTCGGGACCTTAAATTTAAACATCCTGTTTCTTGTATTATGTCCACTCCTCTCATTTGCTTTAACAAAATCATTCTTTAGATACTCTGGAGCTCTGTCATAGAAAATTTTGAAGGCATTAGTGAGCCTGATTTGTTTGGCCCTGTCAGAGACATTGAGCATACCTAGTGACTGAAGTTGTTCCTGGCCAACATGTGATCTGGGTCCTAGGTTCAGCATGAACCTAACCATTTTATTTTGAGTGACCTGAAGTTTGTGCTGTGCTGATTTAGATGATGCAGAGTACCAGGAGTGTGTGGGGAAATGTTGAGGTATGGTGGTGAGATAGTGATAGAATGGGTATGGAAAATGTGCAAACTAGCATGGGAGAAGGGGAGTGCACCCGATGACTGGAAGACTGGCATAATAGTCCCCCTATATAAGGGCAAAGGGGAAAGAGGAGTGTGTGGTAACCACCGAGGAATATGTCTTCTAAGCGTAGTAGGGAAGGTATACAGTAGGGTAGTGATTGAGAGAGTGAGAGTGAGAACGGAGAAATGGATAGGCGACGAGCAGGGGGTTTTAGGAAGGGAAGAGGATGTGTAGATCAGATTTTTACCCTGAATTGTGTTGTGGAGAAGTATCTGGAGAAGAAACAAAAGGTGTATGTTGCCTTTATGGACTTGGAGAAGGCCTATGACAGAGTGGATAGAGAAGGTTTGTGGAAAGTACTTAGAATATACGGAGTAGAGGGCAAGTTGCTGAAAGCAGTGAAGAGCATGTATGAGGGTGCAAAGGCGGCAGTACGTGTGGAGAGTGAGCAGAGCGAGTTCTTTGACCTGAATGTTGGTTTGAAACAGGGGTGTGTGATGTCCCCGTGGTTGTTTACTGTATATATGGATGGAGTTATGAAAGAAATACTATCAAGAGCAGTGGATGTTGGTGTATCGCTGAAAAGGGAGGGAATTGAGTGGAAGCTACCTATACTGCTGTTGCGAATGATACAGTTCTGATGAGTGATAATGAATGGGAGTTGCAGGGTCTGGTAAATGAGTTTGGAACAGTGTGCGAAAAACGGAATTTGAAGGTAAATACGGGGAAGAGCAAGGTTATGGTCTTCGAAAGGGGTGAAGTCACAGAGTGTGAGGTGAAGCTGAACGGTCAGGCTATGGAGATCGTCAACTCATTTAAGTATCTGGGCAGTGTGTTGAGTAAAGATGGGACTATGGATGAAGAGGTGCGGGAGAGGGTACAACAGGGGAAGAGGGTTGTAGGAACGCTAAAAGCAGTAACAAGAAATAGGGTGGTCAGTATGGAAGTGAAGAAGTCCTTGCATGACAGTGTGGTAATCCCGACACTGACTTACGGAAGCGAAGCATGGACGTTGGTTGAGAGACTCAGACCAAGAGTGAGAGCAGTGGAAATGAATTACTTAAGGAGTGCCTGCGGAGTTACATGGAGGGATAGACAGACTAATGAGGAAGTAAGAAGGAGGTGTGGTGTGGAGGTAGATGTGCTGGAAAGTGTGAAAAGGAACAACTTGAGATGGTTCGGCCATATGGAACGTATGGAAAGCGAGAGAATGACTAAGAGGGTGTACGAGAGCGAGGTGGAGGGACAGAGGGGGAGAGGTAGACCGAATATGAGGCGGAAGGATGGAGTGAGGAACTACATGAACGAAGGCGGTGCTGGTTGGGGGGAGGGGCGTCGACTGACTGGGGACAGAGGTGCATGGGGGCGGTTCGTTCGTGGCCACCCCTTCGGGGATCACGGCGTCAGGCAATAGATAGATAGATAGAGTACCAGGATGACACAGAATAGTCAAAATGACATTGAACAAGCGCTTGGCAGAGGGTCTTTTTGGTCACCGCGGGCAAGCATCCCACCTGTCTATACAGGTATTTTATACGTGCTCTACACTTACTCAGGATAGATTCCAAAATTGTTTCACCTGACAAACTCGCGTCCAGTTTTAGTCCGAGATATTTAACTTGTGACACTGTTGTTATAGGAATATCATTACAGTTGACCGAGAAGCCCACAATGTCTTTCAGTTTGCGTTTTGTTCCACATAAGATGGCTTCCGTCTTGCCCAGGTGAAGAGATAGTCTATTGTCCACTAGCCATTCACTACATGATTCTAGTTCTTTGGAAAGTGAAGCGGCAATACTTATTGGGTCTTTTCCTGAAACCAGAAGCACGCTGTCGTCTGCATACAGCAATAATTTACATGAGACGCTCAGTTACATGTCGTTCACATAACAGAGAAAGAGTAAGGGACCAAGGATGCTTCCCTGCGGGACCCCACAGTTAATTGGCATAGGATCAGATATATTATCATCAATTTTGACTCTTTGGGTTCTACCACTAAGATAAGATTTAAACCAGTTCACAGACCCTATGCCCATTGCTTGTAGTTTATTACATACGATATCATGGTCTACTGTGTCAAACGCTTTTTGTAGATCAAGAAGAACCATACCGGTGTAGTTACCTTTAGACATTTCTTTACGAATGTGATCCGTTAAGTGGATGAGACAGGAGTCTGTCGAGTACATGCATCTGAAACCTGATTGAAACTTATAGAATAGATCATTTTGTTTGAGGTAGTGTTCAATTTGGGTGTATACCGCTCTTTCAAGGATTTTAGATACAATACATAATATGCTAACTGGTCTGTAGTTACCAACTTCTAGTTTATTTCCTTTCTTGAATAGAGGGGTTACAATAGCTTCCTTCAGTTCAGCAGGTACAGTGTTGGTATTAATTGACAAGTTGATGATGTGGGCTAGGGGGCCTGCTATACCAATGGCTCCATCTCGTAGAAATTTGGCAGGAATTTTGTCTGGTCCTGTGCTTTTATGTACATTTAGGTTAGACAGCTCGTCAAAAGTGTATTTTGGTGTAACATTTTGCAATCCAAATGTGTTCGGGTGTATGTCTTTATCTCTGTAGAAATTTCGAAAGGTGGCCGTTGTTGTCGTGTATTTATTGAGAGGTTGAGGTAGGTTCTGTGCAAGTGTGTTTGCTATGGAGGTGAAGAAGGAGTTGAAGTAGGTTGAAATTTGTCGTTTATCGTGGCAAACCTGATCATTAATGGTGAGAGCAATATTAGTGTTAGACGAATCCCTTGTCTTGTTGCTGTAGGCTGTTGTTTTTAGGTGCCTCCATAGTTTCTTTGGGTTATTCTGATATTCCTCTGCCTTATTGTGAAAATAATTAGTTTTCGCTGATTTTTTCCTACTTAGTTTATTCCTGGCCCTGTTGAACTCATGTTTCAGACCTTGATCCTGTCTATGTTTCGCTAGCCTTTTTAACAGATTGTCTCTGTGTTCCAGATGGTGTAGTATGTCATTGTTGATCCATGGGTCTGACCTTGCTTTAATTCGTATGTCTTTCAGAGGAGCTATTTCGTCTAGAATGGTTGTGATGATGGTTCTGAAGCCAACCCATGCGTCATTAACGTTTGTACTTCCAAACACTGGAGACCAGTCTGTATTCCATAAAATGTCCAGAAATGTTTCTTTATTGTAGTTTCTGAGTGACCTTGTTTTGATAACCTTGTGATTCTCTAGGGTAATTTTTGTGGTTTTTCGTGTGCAATATGTGACGACGTGATCACTTATCCCAGTCTGAATAACCCCTGATTGGGATATTTTGTCCTCTCTGTTACAGTTTATGTGGTCTATTATTGTGGCAGTGTTCTCAGAGATACGTGTGGGGGTTGTGATGAGTTGTTTGTGATTGTGCATTGTCAGTATATGCCTATATTCTCGTACAAGCCTATCATTTCGTTGTTTGTAACACAGGTTAAAATCCCCTAGTATAATGGATTCATTCCGAGGGTCTAGCGATGACAAAGTTCGTTCAAATTTGGTCAAGAATTGTGTGTCGTTTGGTGGCCTATAGCATACCCCAATTGTGATGGGTCTTGTCCTCGGCAGGTGTAGATCGATCCACAGAGCTTCGTGATTTTCTACGTGGAGGTCGGTCCTAGTTGTGTGTGTGAGGTTGTTTTTTACATACAGACATACTCCTCCCCCATGCCTATTGCGATCATTCCTAACCACATTGAAACCTTGAATGTTTATTTCACCATCGTTTATACTTGAATCTAGCCAGGTTTCTGTGATTGCAATTATTGAAGCTTTGGCCTTATTAGCTAACAAGTTAATTTCTGACAATTTATGATACATTGATCTGGCGTTAATGTGGATAAGATGGAGCCCTTTGTTGGTGAACACTCTGTATTCATCTTTGATTTTGAATGTGTCCTGGCTGGATTCTGAGTTGTTAATACTAATTGGTTCATTTACATTAATATTCGGTAATGAATGCAAGGCACATATGTTGCATAGGAATTCCCGTTCTTCACTGTTGGTCTTCTTAGCGATGCACTTCATGTGAGCTACAGTTTTACACTTAACACAGTTTAGGATCCTTTGTTTTCTTGTTAGGAGTGATTCACATATTTCACAAATGATTTTAGGACCTTTAATAGCTACTTCCCTACATTAATCGCATTCCACTTCTTTTCTGCTAGTAACGTAAGTACATCGATCATGTACTGTTTCATTACATCTACTACATTGTGACGTTGTACTCCTTTTGTTGAATCCAATATCGCACACTATACATATTTTCCTGTTACTGTTCATCGTACGTCTGGCGGTGTGGTGATCAGCTGTGCGCCGTGAGCGGCTGATGGCAGTGATGGTGTGTGAGCGCGTGAGATGAGGACAGGTTGTGGCTCCCTCTTGCCCCCCTCCCACCCCTACCTGTATTTGTTGTTTGATGTCCTTGTTCTTGGCCGTTGTTGCTGCTTTATTGTTGATGTTGTTGCGACTGATCCCTTCTTTTTTAGCTGTTCTGGTTGCATGTTGAGCCTATAATAGTCAAGTTTAAGGTAACTTTGATAACAACTTGCAATGACTTGCCTTTAGATTAGAATATTTGTCTTGTAGCACGAATGTGTTCCTTATTTACATCACCAGATTGTAACTGCTGCTGCTGGTAATAACTAAATGCCAACTACACATCACAGAACACGCCACAGCGAAGTACGAGCGTATCTCCACCTTGACAGCCCAGAGCATAATAACTCGACGGCACAGACTGAGTGTTCAACCTTCAAACCTACTACTGCGTCACACAGACAACCCCAAGTCCTCAAGGCCAGATAAAATTGTCCTATTGCCTGATACGTGCTTCTATTATTATGTATATAGTAATACAAAGTAAACCACAAAATAAAGGATAAACTTACTTAAAGATATGGAACGAGATAATTATATCACTTTATAATTGTTGATGTTTTCACATTATACAGTATATATATATATACTGTATATACATGGAGGTCTAGAGAGGAAACTAAACAATGTATGAATATATAAATAAATAGACCCAACAAAATAACCACTGTCCCCTTAAGAAGTGAGGCTTCACACTAACTTAACAGGTAGACAGTTAGGAAGATTGAAAGAAATCCTAGGTCATCATCGAGTACGGAGCCTTAACCCATCCAGCCACCTGCTATGGTATACAATCACCGGAAAATACCAACCCTGGCTCACCTCCCACTTCCAAATTCCCCAAGTTTATTTAGGATTTTAGGTTCATTTTATATTCGTGTGCCTCTTAATTTTTTACCAGGACGATCAGACATTATAACCTAGCCCCACCTATCATAACTGTTACTGCAGTTTAAGCTGGGTAAGTGAGGTTAGAGACTAATTACCGTGATCGTCCTGGTAAAACAAGACCTACTAAACTTAGGGATATTATTTTTTCCAGCACGCTGCCACCACTCCTGACTGCCAGACGTACGAGTATGTATATATGTGTGTAATTATACTCAGGCACATATCTCATTGCTAGGGGTGGCCGACACGAGACGGAGCCCGAACAGAAACAACATTTAAAGTTCCTATTCTCAGGGTCCGGGACCACTTTCGCGTTCTTTCGCCCGTTTTTCTGTCTCGTCTAGTATGTATACATCTTTTTGTGTCTGGAATAAATAATAATAATTATTATTATATGAGCATTATACAAGGGGAGGAGGATTCCTAGCTCCCTGCCCCCAGAAGGGAAAGTAGGACAGTAAAAGTCTATAAGAGACAGACAGAAACAGCTAAGGTTGGGTAGAGGATGGCAAACCTCACTCTGGATGGGACCAGCCCTCACCGAACTTTGTTGTTTTATATATTGCCATGAAATAATATTATACTGTTCCGTTTAGTTTCGACGTGAATATCTCTGTGGTGATATTTGTGGGGTTTAGTGCTTGTTTTGACTATGACAATCATGATATATATTGTCATCATATGATCGATCCATTTACAGTATATTACGATGTATAATCTACGAAATTGAAACTCGATTTAGAATTCATCCATGCACATTATGACAATTGTCTTTTAACCTCTTCAAGATCAAGATTAAAACATACTTAATAGGGCATTAATTGCAGTTCAATTATGGTTACAAAATTAGTTGTTTTATATACTTTTTAAGTATGTAAGATATTTGTATCTATTAAAGGGAGATGAGTTGTTTTTCTGGACCACTTTCATCATCATGTTTAGCCCCATTAGTTTTGAGATGTTAAGACGTTCGGGCCATTAGTTTGGCGATTTTAACACCTTTCGCCCCATTTCGTTGTCAATGTTATGACCTTTCGTGCCATTTAGGTGTCGATTTTCTCATGGCGAGCGATAGCGAGCCTGTAATTTTAAGAGGCAGCGGCCTTCGGATGGTATATTTTTCTACCTAAAAATGTACACATTCATCGTCTAGTGGGGTGTTTTTTTAAGCTTGATGGAGGTCTAGCGAGGAAACTAAAAATTATATGAATAACTGAATAAATGGACCACAAAAACAGCCACCACCCCCTAAAACATATTATGCGTTTCACATTAAGGGGGGTGACCTGTTTTTGTTCTATCCTTTCCTATCTTTCTCTGGCTTGTATCCATTTGGCCCCATTCAGCCTACTGTTTTAAGACGTTTATCCCCATCCAGGTGTCATTTTTTTACTGGTGAGCGGTAGCGAGCCACCATATTTTTTATTTTTGTTTGACAGCAGGCTAAATTTTTACATTTTTCGATAGAAAAATTTCTCCGGCGAAGCCGGATTTCTTCACATAATGCTGACTCGCTATCGCTCGCCAGGAAGAAATCGACACCTAGATGGGGATAAACGTCTTAAAATAGTTGGCTGAATGGAGCCGAATGGATACAAGCCAGAGAAAGAGAGAAAAGGACAGAAATAACAAAAAGCAGGTCACCCCCTTAAATCCTTGTGCGTTAGTGTTGTAATCTACTATACGTAGCGCCAACGAACTTGACAATAATCTTGACCCCTGACCTCTCTGTAACTCAAAAGGGCCTACAGCAAACTGGCTGTAAATATCCACCCCTATTTCCTGGTGGACCCTTCCCAAATAAGAGAAATGTCAGCCCGATTGCTTTCATTCATTTTGAGTTATGAGAAGTTAAGGGGTCAAGATTATTGTCAAGTTTGTTGGCGTTACCTATAATTGGCAATCTTCAGAATAGGACGCACGACACAATTTGACTTTTATAGGGGCAATCTTGTTTTTACTGTAAGATAAGTTTTAAATGTCTCGATCTATGCTACACGAAGCTCGCATTGTGTTCTACCCATTATCCAGCCTTACAAGCGTTTCATGTATTATTTGTTTTCGCCAACCAACTCTACTTCTAAGCTCAATTAATGAAATCAACAAATACATGTGGCAATCCAGGGACTCGAACCTAGGATACTCACACCGAAATTCCGCGCATTTATGCATTACGCTATCAAACCAGCTATGAGACAATGAAGATGATTTTGAGAAAAACACTCAAGAGAGATATATATATATATATATATATATATGCAGTATATAAATGCGCTTCAAATATCGCATTATCGTAAAAGAATTGTTCGATAAATATTCAACCCTCATCACAGAATGCAATTGTACAATTCTCACATGGACCCAAACCCGTTCCTTAATTTCGTAAATGAAAGAAATATTGTAATCGACTTCTAAGTATAATATGTAATAAAACCGTAAATTGATCTTATGAATCTAAGAATACGGCTTATAATTCTAAAATGGCTTAAATTTCCAATATGTCGGTAGAATTCATGACGCTAGATTTAAACATTTGCCTCTAGATCGAAGTAAATCCCTCTAGTACTAGCATGAAAATAGCTACATTGGCAACTTTGAGCCCCAGCAGGGTTAACAAACCTAAATCACACAATTTCGCTAGATTAGTTATTCGAAAGTGAGTGAAATGTCCCTAAATAGTAGACAATGAAGAATATCCATAAATATACGGCACAATCACTAGAATGTAACATCTATCTACCTATCTATTGCCAGACACCTTATTTCCCTTAATGAGGGTGGCCATACACAGAATGCCCCCAAGCGGACCTATTCCCTGTAATAGGGACAATCCAAGCCAGTTTACTGAAGGACTTACAGGATTGACCACTCAATTTAGGATCCGTCTGACTCCGAGGGCCTCTGTGTATCTTGTTAGCACTATTTGTCTACAGTGGTGTTTGGCTAGTCCATCCATTAACCTGCCTTACCCTTAGGCAAGCAGCACGGATTTGTATCAGGTTATCTCCCCTAGACAGGTTGCCAACCAAGGCTGACGAGTCCCATCCACCCTGATTTTTATAAGGCTGTCTCCCCTAGATGGATTGCCGACCAAGGCTAACGAGTCCTATCTACCCGGAAAATAATTGCAGCAAGATCAACATATATAACTGTAGATCTAGCGTAAAGTATGTAAGGTAGCAACACTGAAGTCTTAGTGTGGGGGGGAAGGGGGTAAGGGAGGTAGGTTCTTATATAATCCTTGGTGGGTGACTAATGGAGGGGAGGGGGATCGTGGATGGGGGGGGGGGGGTCGTGGGCGGGGTAACGTTCTTAGGAGTCAGTGTTGCTCATTTGGGGATATATCCCCAGAATTGCCGACTTGCGAGTTTCGTTCTATAAGGAAGTTGGAGCTGTAAACATTGATATTTAACAGAATTACCAGCTAAAATACGGTAGTAGTACATTTATAAACACATAAAACCCAATTCAACATGCCATTTATTCATCAGAAATGTATTAGGGATACTTTAAAGCCTTTGTTACCATCAGGGGTATTTAGAAACCTTTAGTTTAGTTACTTCAACCTCTGCAGTTGTTTTTGAGTTAGCTGTGGGCAGAAAACTAATTTTGGAGAGGTAATTATAAGAGTGAGAGAACTCTATTTAGTAATGCTAATCTGGCAACCTCTGAGTCATATGGTCGTGAGAGGTTTAATATCGATGTTCACGGCTCCAACTTCCTTATATCCTGAAACTTGCAAGTGGTCAATTGTGGTATCTGGGCCACACTATAGGAAGACAGTATTGGGTTAACCCCTTGAGGATATGACGTATTTTAGCAGTTTATTCTGGTTATCGTTAGACGATTTTATACAGCTTAGGAAGGATCTGTGGGAGTTAAACCGGTAAAGAATATCTTAATCAATCCTCTGACTTCCATATACTCTTCCTAATCTGAATAAAATCGTCTAATAATACCGAGAAAGCAGAAAAGAGGTGTGTCATCGCTCCTCAGAGATTTAACAATAAACTATCATATCTCTGCGTCATATTTATGCAGAACTTTCGTAATGTACACTCGGATATCGTAATCTCTAGCCCACTCAGGAAAATTTGTGGACCTCTATGTTTTTCTCTATGCAATATTATAACTAACCGGATTGATTTTTGGATATAACTTGCTTTTCAATAAATAGTATCTATAGTTTTGTAGTTGATTTATAAAGAAAATGGTCTTCATAAATTCGTTTCCAGAGATAATTATGCTTCCATAGTTAGAAATAGGTGAAGGCCACAAATGTGTATGAGTGGGCTAGAGACTATGGCATCCGAGTGTGCAACATATTTCATTGTACAATCTTGTAATACATATGGGTGCATGGCATTTTACCGTCAGCTGGAAAAAAAAACGTAAATAAATAAAAACAAACTACAGCTGCCTACACTTATAAAACAAACTACAGCTGCCTACACTTATAAAACAAACTACAGCTGCCTACACTTATAAAACAAACTACAGCTGCCTACACTTATAAAACAAACTACAGCTGCCTACACTTATAAAACAAACTACAGCTGCCTACACTTATAAAACAAACTACAGCTGCCTACACTTATAAAACAAACTACAGCTGCCTACACTTATAAAACAAACTACAGCTGCCTACACTTATAAAACAAACTACAGCTGCCTACACTTATAAAACAAACTACAGCTGCCTACACTTATAAAACAAACTACAGCTGCCTACACTTATAAAACAAACTACAGCTGCCTACACTTATAAAACAAACTACAGCTGCCTACACTTATAAAACAAAAGGACCCTGAAATGTTACCAAACTTCCGTCGATCGAAAGTCGCAGGTAAAGGTTATCGTGTGAATCCCAGCTACCACAATGTCCAAAATCAAGGGCATAAAAAGGGTATGAAAAAGGCATGAACACCTCAAAGATAACTCAGAGTTCTCTAGATCAGAAAGAAGATCGTTAAACAAAAACAATCAACATAATTTGACCACTTTCGATTTTTCCGATTTTGTACCGGCAACGTCTTCTTAACTTTATTGTAGCTATTTTTAGACGGTATTGTGCAGTTTAAAAAGGATCTGTGGTAGTCGAAAGGGTTAAGTGAGATAGTTCAAAGCCTGTTAACTGTTAGGGGCCAATTGTAAACTGAATAAACTCGTCTAATTGTAGCCAGAATAAAGTTAAAAAGACGTAGCTGGTACAGAAAGGGTTAAGTAGTTCAAGTTGGAGACATTGATTTTTAGCAGAATCACAAACTAAAATACACTTGCTTTACACGCATACACATAAGCACAGAAAATACAATTCCACTTACTTTCACGCTTCACATTATTATAATTCGGCTACCTAACGATGCATACAACATGAATCTCCTTGTAGCCCGAAACTCGCCAATTTGACCACTTGCGAGTTTCGTTCTATAAGGAAGCTGGAGCTGTAGACATCGATAATTAGCAGAATAACCAGCTATAATACGGCTTTAGTACATTTATTAATACATAAAACCAAATTCAACATACTAACTATCCATTAAAAACCTACATAATTAATATATTTGTGATTATTATCGATGTTTACAGGCCCAGCTTCCTTATAGCCTGAAACTCGCAACTGGTCAATTGGTAATCCCTTGAGTTTTATTACGCGTTGTGACAGTTTATCCTGGTTATTGTAACACGATGTTATACAGCTTATGAAGGATCTGTGGGAATGAAATGGGTAAAGACTGTCTCGATTAACCCTCTGACTTCCAAAACCCTTCCTAATCTAAATTAAATCGTCTAAAAGCCAGAATAAACTGTCAAAACGCCTCATAGTCCTCAAGGGTGTAATTAAAACTAACCATATATTAAAATAAAAAAGAACATCGATGACAAATCCAGCGATAAATAAAGTCCGTATAACCTACCTTTGTAAAATCATCTAGAAATAGAAATCACAGTGATGGGAACTCAAACAAGAAAACAAAGATCACAGAAATAATAAACAAAACTACACGTGTCGTAAGATATTCACATACGCGAGAGATACATTGTGAAAATAAGTCCTAGAATCAATCCGAGAAAGCATATTGACAAAAGCTTAGGAAAACTCAAATTTCCCACCGAATCTGGGCGACGTGAAAATGTATTGTAATAACACATCACATTCGACTCTTCCAACGAAACTTTCATTATATCTTGTTTCACCTATTTTGCCCACACATACTGTTGAGCCGGGCTGGCCAACACCACCTTGTCTGGCATTACAAACTCGTGGCGCTCGAGCGCAGCGTCAACATGTCCTACAACGAAAGACATTTTGAGACGAGTGCACAGGGCGCTGCTTCATCGTTAGCCTGAAACTAAAATGTTGAGATTTCCTCTGAAAATATTGAAGTTGTTTGAGCTTAATATGAATGACCGTAATCGTACATATACGTATTATGATCGTTGTTTGTTTATTGAACAATACAAAATAAAACGATAACACTTAAAACAGTATTTGTGAAAACAAATATTGTTAAAGTTTGCCATTAAATTCAATTTTCTATAAACAATGTCTTGTAAGAAAACGATACAAATATCTTCATTTTAGGGGTAACTAATGAAAGGACACTCTAAGTCTGTATGTTTATTTATTAATTTATTTTAAAGTGTCCTCGCTAGACCTCCATCAGGCTTAGAAAATCACCCTCTAGACCCCCTTTGAAGATAAATGTATGTATAAGTTACAGGTTCGCTATCGCAAATCCAGATAAAAATAGACACTTGAATGGGGTGAATCATCTTAATATCACTAAATAAATGGTTGAAACCTTCTTTAAAATCTCCATACTAATGGAACAAAACAGAGGAGGTACAAAAATATCTCCCTCGGACCAAATAGAGTTATAAGGGTATACTGTATATTATTATGGCCACATCAATCACCCTTTACATACCCATAATGTATTGACCGAGGTACAGTAGCCAACACGTGAACCTGGTACAAGGGCTGGGTATTATTATTATTATTATTATAGCCCTATTTGGTATTGGGCAAGGTTTTTTGGACCTCCCCCTTTTCGCTCAATTAGTTTAGAGAGTTTAAGACGTTTCACCCCATTAGTTTGACGATAATACTGCCGTTTACCCCATTCAGGGGTCGATTGTTTTCTGGGCGAGCCATAGCGAGCCTGTAACTTTTAAATAAGTTAGCCTTCGGCCGGGACAGTTTCTATCGAATCATGTACACATTTAAGCTTGAAGGGGGTCTTAATTGGTAGGAATTATTTAGTTTGAAGTAAAGCCTGAGTCACACGAGCCCTTTTTCGAGCAATTTCTACGGGCAATTATGGTCTGGAAGCTTGACAAATTACACTTTATCAGACTTCAACCGCCTAACATACTCTACCTTCCGATGTCAGTGCAAAAAAGTCCCGAAGTATATCGAGAAAAAACTTGCTTATGGAAAATTAACGGAAAAAGCGCTCGTGTGACAGCAGTTTTTGTCTGGGAAGGCTTTGTTGTTAGCCAAGGGAACAAACTGATATACATTGTCTGGGAAGGCTTTGTTGTTAGGCAAGGGAACAAACTGATATACATTGTCTGGGAAGGCTTTGTTGTTAGCCAAGGGAACAAACTGATATACATTGTCTGGGAAGGCTTTGTTGTTAGCCAAGGGAACAAACTGATATACATTGTCTGGGAAGGCTTTGTTGTTAGCCAAGGGAACAAACTGATATACATTGCTCAAAAATGGCAGAAGCAAGGAAATTCCTCAATAATAATTAAGCAAAGTATAATAACCCACAAAACGTCGGACTAGGTAGTGTAAAAGGGCCTGGATTTGTGTTTTAGAGTGTACCCTCCCAAGACAAAAGTCATTGTCCAATATGAACTGTATCTATAAACCTTGGATGCACCCAGGCCTGTCCATTTTACCGAGTCCATTTCCGGTATCGTAGGTATTGTTGGCCTAGGTCAAGGTCTATATATACAACCAAGGTCTATATATACAACCAAGGTCTATATATACAACCAAGGTCTATATACAACCAAGGTCTATATATACAACCAAGGTCTATATATACAACCAAGGTCTATATACAACCAAGGTCTATATATACAACCAAGGTCTATATACAACCAAGGTCTATATATACAACCAAGGTCTATATATACAACCAAGGTCTATATATACAACCAAGGTCTATACTGTATATACAACCAAGGTCTATATATACAACCAAGGTCTATATATACAACCAAGGTCTATATACAACCAAGGTCTATATATACAACCAAGGTCTATATATACAACCAAGGTCTATATATACAACCAAGGTCTATATACAACCAAGGTCTATATATACAACCAAGGTCTATATACAACCAAGGTCTATATATACAACCAAGGTCTATATATACAACCAAGGTCTATATACAACCAAGGTCTATATATACAACCAAGGTCTATATATACAACCAAGGTCTATATATACAACCAAGGTCTATACTGTATATACAACCAAGGTCTATATATACAACCAAGGTCTATATATACAACCAAGGTCTATATACAACCAAGGTCTATATATACAACCAAGGTCTATATATACAACCAAGGTCTATATATACAACCAAGGTCTATATACAACCAAGGTCTATATATACAACCAAGGTCTATATACAACCAAGGTCTATATATACAACCAAGGTCTATATACAACCAAGGTCTATATATACAACCAAGGTCTATATACAACCAAGGTCTATATATACAACCAAGGTCTATATATACAACCAAGGTCTATATATACAACCAAGGTCTATACTGTATATACAACCAAGGTCTATATATACAACCAAGGTCTATATATACAACCAAGGTCTATATACAACCAAGGTCTATATATACAACCAAGGTCTATATATACAACTTACCTAGGTGTCCCTGGGTTGACTCGGGCCCAGAGGCTCGTTTTTTTTTTTTTTTTTTTACTACTATGTGATTGAGGGAAACAAAAGGCAGAACTGCCTGTATCGAGTGCCTCCCCCAGAGTTGAAAGAGTAACGGGGCCAAAATCAAGGGACGTTCGAGCCTAAATGTCTGAACACACGGAGTTTGAAGCAATTTAAGTCCTAGAAAGAGGGAAAGACTGATTCTGGGAGAGAGTTCCAGAGCTTAGCTGTTGAATAGAAGAAAGCGTACTGAAAATAAAGTTTCACTCTTGGGTTGGAGAGTTGCACACAGCAAGCCAGTGACGTCATCCGGGACTGGGTGAACCTGGGTAAAGTCATGTAAAGTCAACCCTGGGGACCGAGCAGGGTTGGGTTAGACTATAGTCTATTCACTGTAAGTAGGCGAGAAATCATGACCTCTAACCTCTGTACCTCAAAACCGACTGGAGTAATCGAGCTAATATTTCTACCATTGGGAAGAGTCAGTCAAGGAATAGATGTGGAAATTTACAGACAATTTGTTCTAGCCCTTTTTTAGTTACAGAGGATAGAGTTCATAATTTTTCGCCTACTTACAGCGAATAGACTATAGGCCAGCCTGGGTGTACTCGGGTCAGTTGTCTCGCTATATTGCGCTATTATATGGAAGTCAGTGGGTTAATTGATCGTGTAATTCCCACAGATCCTTCCTAAGCTGTATACAACCGTCTAATGATAATCAGAATAAACGGTCAAAATGCGTCTTAATCTTCAAGGGGTTAACTTCCAAGAATAATTTGCTATAAACCCATTCACTGATTATATTAACCCTCTCAGCATCAGGACATATTGCTTAACCCGTTCAGTGCCAGAGGCGTCCTTTTCTTCATATTCTGGCGACTATTACACGAAAGGTTTCTAGCAATGGTAAGGCTTCAAACTATCTCAACCATTCCTTTTAACCACCACAGATCCTTCCCAAGCTGTATAATATCGTCTTAATATAGCTAGAATATAATGTAACACACGTCGCTGGTACTCAAAGGGTTAATTAGATTCTGGCTACTGTCAGACAGTTGTATGCAGTTTAGAATATATTTATAGTAATCAAAGTAAACCCTATCTCAATAAACCTTCTAGCTTCCACAAACTTCATCCTAAATTGACCAAAATCGTCTAGTACTAGCCAGAATAAATATAAATGCATGCGTTCTCAAATACTGAAGGAATTAACCCCTTCTGTACCGGTGACGTCTTTTGTTTTGGATTTCAGCTACATTTAGACGATTGACGAAGCTTAGGAAGGATGTGTGGTAGCTAAAAGGATTAATTGAGATAGTCTGTAGCTTTTTAATGGGTAGATGTCCTTCCTAAGCTGAATAAAATCGTCTCATAGTAGCCAGATTTAAAAATATATGCATGCGTTCTCAAATACGGAAGGAATTAATTAAGTACTGCACAAGATAATACACTGCTAATTTAACCATACTAATTGTCCTTCCATGCACAAAATCACGAAGTGCGTACAACATTCATGTGGGCAACTGTACATTAAATATTTGTTGACTCTCGCGGAGATTTCACTTCATCTGTTTTGTGGAGGATTGATATCGATGCCAGAGTTTCGATTTAAAAAGTAAATATCCCTGCATCACAAGGTCCTATATGCAGCTCACAACAACTTTAAAATACCTAGCATAAATTAGACTTTGTGCTGTGAACATCCTAAGCCTGAAGGTAATGCGGAAGTTGATTAATTAACAATCTTATAATTCAAACATGACTCGTCGATCAAGGGGGAGGGGCAGGTTGAATGTGACGTCAATATTCAGTGCTGACAGTCGACTGGAAGGGGCAGGACGTTGTGGCGTTGGTCTCCACATATTTCATCGTATTTAAGGTGTGTATGGGGATATTTCGTGTATATATGACATGTTTATTGATATTCCAGTAATGTTTAGGTGGTCATACATGTAATTTATAAGAGCAATATACGAATAATGTGGACTTCAGACTGTTTGAGCCGGTTCGTGTATGCTGTATCGTCTGCATAATATCCTAACAACTAGTCATTACGGGAATATCGTTGACCTCCAAGACATTTAGATAATACCAGGCACTGTTTGGTGTGTGTACATTGTGTTGGCGAGGTGCGTAAATATAGAGGGGGTCATTAACTCATAATTTAAGGTACAAACTAGCAAACGAGGTGACATCGCTGTTGGCCACCCCCCCCCCCCCCCTCTCCCTCCTTTGCCAATTCTAATCCCTCTCCCCCCCCTACCTTCCCTCCCTCAATTATCCCCTTTCTCTTTCTCCCTCCTCTCATTTATCTTCTCTTCCCCCTCCTATCCTCCTCTCTTTTTCATTCTCTTCTGACTCCTCCTCCTTCCCCTCTCCTCTTCCTGACACCCCGCTCCCCTCCTCCTCTCCTCCTGTCCCCCCCCCCCCCCCTCTCTACCACCCCCATCATTTTCCCTCGCCTCCCCACATCCCCTCTCGTTTTCAATTGAGGGGGTTCACTGGCTTTTTTTTTTATCTTTCTCTCCTTTTCTCTCTTGGCTTGTATCCATTCGGCCCCATTCAGCCAACTGTTTTAAGACGTTCATCCCCATCTAGGTCTCGATATTTTCCTGGCGAGCGAAAGCGAGCCAGCAATGTAGAGAGAAATCCGGCTTCGCCGGAGAAATTTTTCTATCGAAAAATGTACAAATTTAGCTTGCTGTCAAAAAAAAAAAAAAAAAAAAAAATATATATATATATATATATATATATATATATATATATATATATGTATGCTGGCTCTCTACCGCTCGCCAGGAAAATATTAACACCTGGATGGGTGTAAACGTCTTAAAATAAAACAGTAGGCTGAATGGGGCCGAAGGGATAAGCCAAAGAGAGAGGGAGAGAAAGAGAAAAAAGCTAGGTAAAACTTGAAGACTCCCCGGACAGCCTTTTTAATAGTTAATTTTAGTGGTTTGTTTATTTTTCTTTGATAGACAGTGTTGTTTAATACCGAGGACCATCGCATTTTAGTATTTTCAACATTAGCCTAACCTAACCTAACTTAACCTAACCTAACCGAAAACTAACCAACGGTCTAAACCCAGCTCCCGTTCCCTGTTTATGCGTGCGTGCGCGACGGTCTAAACCCAGCTCCCGTTCCCTGTTTATGGGTACGCGACGGTCTAAACCCAGCTCACGTTCCCTGTTTATGGGTGCGCGACGGTCTAAACCCAGCTCACGTTCCCTGTTTAGTTTTCGGTTAGGTTAAGTTAGGTTAGGTTAGGCTAATGTTGAAAATACTAAAATGCGATGGTCCTCGGTCTTAAACAACACTGTCTATCAAAGAAAAATAAACAAACAACTAAAATTAACTATTAAAAAGGCTGTCCGGGGTCTCTTCAAGTTGTCTCGGGTCTCTTCAAGTTGTCTCGGGTCTCTTCAAGTTGTCTCGGGTCTCTTCAAGTTGTCTCGGGTCTCTTCAAGTTGTCTCGGGTCTCTTCAAGTTTTACCAAAAGGGAGGTAGGCTCCCCTAAGGATTTTGGTATATACAGTCTACAGTACACGCATTATATATCTAATCATTTGTGTTGGCTTGGGTCTACGATGATTTAGATGCTGCCTTAAGGGGAGGTATTCAGTTTGTTCCCTAGACCTCCATCAAGCTTAAAATAACACCCCCTTGACCCCTTTTCAAGATAAATTTGTAAATTTTTCGGTAGAAAAATGTCCAGGTCGAAGGCTGGTTCCTCTTAAATTACAGGCTCGCTATCGCTCGCCAGAAAAAGATTGACACCTATATGGCACGAAAGGTCTTAACATTGACATAAATGGGGCGAAAGTTCTTAAAATCGCCAAACTAATGGGGCGAACGTATTAAAATATCAAAAGCAATGGGGATAAACATGAAGGAGAAAGGGGTCCAGAAAAAAATCCCTCCAGTAGAAATCTCCCCTTAACAAGTGATCCTGCCTGCTTCTACCCCCCCCCCCCCCCTTTTTCTCTTTCTCTCTTACACACTCACTCTCCCCCCCCCCCCATCTCTCCCTCTTGCTCTCTCACACACACACACACTTTAGCCTGTAGGGGAAGGTTTTGTTCTATATACCATGTAGATCTTGTAGATCTTAGTAAACCCCCACCAACACCACCACCACTCACTCACGGGCGGCACCTTTAGAACAACGATCTATTATATTCTAGATACTCAAGCCCAATTGTAATTTCTTTTTTTTTTTTTTTTTTTTTTTTTTTTTTTTTAAGGGGGTGGCCGACTCAAGACAGAGCCAGAGTAGGGACAACACAACAGAAAACAATGAACACACAAACACATAATACAAATTCACGCACATCTAGGTCATCCAATAACTTAGAAAAACACCCAAACATAAGAAAGGGGAAGGTAGTCGCTTTTTCTGGACCCCCTTCTCCCTCATGTTGAGCATATTAGCTTTGAGAATTTAAGACGTTCGTTCCGTTAGCTTGGTTAACGCCCATTTCTTTGTCAATATTTAGACCTTCCGTGCCATTTATGTGTCGATTATTTCCTGGCGAGCGATGACGAGCGGCAAGCCTGTAATTTTAGAAGGAACCAGCCTTCGGCCAGGAAATGTTTCTACTGAAAACATTTACAAATCTAGCTTGAAAGGGGTCTGTTTTTTTTTTGTTTTTTTTTGTTTTTTTTTTGTTTTTTTATTAAAACTTGATAATGCCGAAATAAAGGCCATATAAGAATAGAAGGGCAAATTACTATCAATATACCCAATTATTTTATATGTATATATTATGTATGTATGTATATAGTCATGCCCAATCCCCACTTTTTTTTTTATACCTATTTTTATATTTCAATTCACTCCGGCCTTTAGTTTTACCGGCCCTATACTACTCTGTTTCATTTCAACTGACTGTAAATTGCAAAGTTCTCATCAAGATTTCTCAGTTAGGACTCAGGGTCATTTTGAAGATTTTGTAATGAAATTAGTATGGTGCTAAATATATAAACTTGTACTGAACATGATGCAGAGACGTATTAATATGAGGGAGAAGGGAGCCAGAAAAAGCAACCACCTACCCCTTAACTCCTCCCCCCACACCACACACAGCGCGGAGGTCTACCACGCAGTCCTAGCAACCAACCAACATATCCCTAGCAACCCACACGTTCCTAGCAACACTCATATGGCCCTAGGCCCCTAGCAACCCTCACATGGCCCTAGCAACCGACATATGTCCCTAGCAACCATCCCACACGTCCATAGCAACCCTCACATGCCCATAGCAACCGACATATGTCCCTAGCAACCATCCCACACGTCCATAGCAACCCTCACATGCCCCTAGCAACCCTCACATGCCCCTAGCAACCGACATATGTCCCTAGCAACCATCCCACACGTCCCGAGCAACCATCCCACACATCCATAGCAACCCTCACATGTTCCTAGCAACACACTCCTCCCCTTTTCTGCTCCTCCCCCACACCACACACAATGCGCAGATCTCCCACGCAGTCCTAGCAACCAACACCTGTCCCTAGCAACCCACACACATCCATAGCAACCCTCACATGGCCCTAGCAACACACTCTTCCCCTATTCTGCTCCTCCCCCACACCACACACAGTGCGCAGGTCTACCACGCAATCCTAGCAACCCACACACATCCATAGCAACCAACACACATCCATAGCAACCACTTGGAGGGGGGGGGGTACTTGTTACACCCAGCTTTGTCTTTGTCTCCTCCCTACACAACATACACTGTCAATCTGTCACACAAAGACAGGCATTATCAATATGCAATGTTTAATAAGGTATTGCTCTGAAATAACTGCTTCAAACCATTTGGTAATTCAAGACTAGCTCAATTAAGGGGAGGCAGACCATTTTTCTGGACCCCCTTCTCCCTAATGTTTAGCTTTGAGATTTTAGTTTGGGGATTTTATGACCTTTCGCCCCATTTCGTTGTCAATTTTAAGACCTTTCGTGCCATTTAGGTGTATTTTTTCCTGGCGAGCGATAGCGAGCCTGTAATTATAAGGAGGAATCGGCCTGCAGCCGGGATATTTTTCTACCGAAAAATTTACAAATTTATCTTGAAGGGGGGGGGGAGGGGGGAGGGGGGGGCTCTAGGGGATGTTTTTCTAAGATTGATGGAGGTCTAGGGAGGAAACTAAAATAATATATGAATATATGAATTAATAGACCAAACAAACGGTCAGTCTCCCCTTAACCCTCGGACATCCACATAATATTATAGCTTTCCGAAGTGGAATAATATAATATGATCGCCGGGAAAACAGAAAAGAAATGCGTATTAGATCTTGAAAGGCTTATAAGGGGGGATGGGCCGGTTTTCTGGACCACTTTCTCCCTCTTGTTTAGCCCCAATTAGTTTTCAAATGTTAAGATGTTTGTCCTATTAGTTAGTCGATTTTAAGACCTTTCGCTCCATTTCTTCGTCAATATTTAGACCTTTCGTGCTATTTAGGTGTCGATTTTTTCCCTGGCGAACGATAGTGAGCCTGTAATGTTGGAAGAAGTGGCCTTCGGCCGGGACATATCTCTACCGAAAAATGTACAAATTAATCTAGAATGGGAATCTAATGAATGTTTTGTTTTTTTAATTTGATGGAGGTCTAGGGAGGAAACTAGAACAAAATAACGAATACATGCAACAATCACCCAAAAAGTGAACCATCCCCCCTAACGAATGAGATTACAGAAAACCCGTGGCAAGTTTAACCCCTTCAGCACGATGACCCATTCTTACCTTTAATTATGGTCATACTTAAAAGATTTTACGCAGTTTAAGAAGGATCTATTTAATCCAGAGGGTTTATTGAAATCGTCTATGCCCCTTTGATTAACAGAGATAATTATAAGCTAGAAACAAGTAGCCTAATGGTGACCAGAATATGATGGACATTACACCATTGTGCTAAAGGGGTTAAGAAAGTAAATTGGGTTTACAAGGTTAAATGATGAGGTAAATCGATTGGCATAGGTTAGAAAGGTGAAGCTTTAATTTCGGGCGTGGTAAATTCGGGCGTTTTTAAGTGTAAGTTTGTGTTAATGAATAACTAATTTCAACCACATTAACTTACAACTCACATTTTATGAATAAAGCGGCACTAATATATTCATAACTTTCTTAAAATAAACAAAATTAAAAATCTGAAAAAGCATTTCTAGAAATATATAGAACTACGTATTGTCAAAGTCTAAGCCTTGTAACTTGAACACTGCAAAAGTTAATGGACTTTCAAATTTGTGACTGAAAATGTCGATTTCTGGCTCAGGGAAGGAGTATATGGAGAATTTGACACCAGTCCAGAAACCTGGCAATAAAAGGGTAAAATGATGCGGTAAATCGATTGGTGTAGGTTAGAATGCTGTAGCGTTAATTTTGGGCGTGGTAATTTCGGGCGTTTTAGGCGATTTTGGGCTACACAGGCCCCAGGACCAAAGTGCGCGCTACCGTTTTCTAAACAACCCAGTTCAATAGAGACGTTTAAATGCAACTCGGTTCTTTGTACTGTCAACATATCCCGCACTTTGTAAATACTTCAGTTTATTAATGTCTTTATTTAATTAATTTTAAAGATCCGTACTTTTGTTAATATTTCTCAGTCGCGTATTTTAGTGATTAATAGTTCTTATTACTAATATTTAGAACGGGTACTATTTACTATTTCGTAGTCGAATATTCTAATCAATTATTAATTATTTGTATTCTTCTCTTGTTCAGGATTTGAGTTGTTGCCTGTGGACTCTGCCAACTCCACGATACTGTCAACACTGCGAGATAATGGACTGCCAACACATCCCAATCTACCAACTGCCTGGGGTGAGTTACTGCTGCATTTATTACAATATATACTCTATTCACGACAAGTAGGCCAATAATGAGTTTCTTTTCACAAATTGAATGTTCAACAAGTACAAGAAATATGAAACACATATACTGTAGGTAGCGCCAGCGAACTTGACAACAATTTTGTCTCCTTAGCTGCTTATAACTCGAAATGAATGAAAGCAATCGGGCTGACGTTTCTATCATTTGGGAAGAGTCCACTAAGAAATAAGTATGTGGATATTTATAGCCTGGTTGATCTAGGCCTTTTTGAGTTATAGAGAGGTCAGAGAACATGTTGTCTTCACCTCTTCTGTCTTTCCTGAACCCATTTTGCTCTTCTCCCATCACCTTATTCCTCTCACATATCTCTTTTAACCTCTCGTTCATGATCCCACAGAACACCTTCCCCACTGTGTCAGTCAGACTGATTGGGCGATAGTTTTTTTTAGCTCACTCTTGCTCTTGTGCCCGCCCTTATGTAGCAGGGTCACTCTACTTTCATTCCATTTGCTAGGGACTCTCGCTTCATTCCATATCTTTTTAAACAGTATATACATACCTTCTATCACTCCCTTTCCCCCTTCTCTGTAGAACTCATATGGGATATCGTCCAGCCCTGCAGCCTTTCCTGTTTTCAACCTTTTTACATACTTAGCTATCTCATCTTTGCTTATTTCCTCATCCATATTCTCGTTTATCTTTCTTTCTATTTCCAGATACACTTCATTTCTGTCTTCCCTTTCATTTGCACCGCCTATATTCTCCCAGAATTCTTTTATCGCTCGTGCCTTCTCTGTGTTTTCCCTTATTAACCTACCATTTACATTTAGCTCTTCTACATTCACTCTCTCTCTGACAAGCATACTATTCTCTGCCCCCTTCCTCTCCCTTTGCTCTTAGTTCGTCTACCATTTCCTTTTCTGTTTTCGCTCTCGCCTTTCTGATCATGTGTTTCACTGTCTTCTGTTTCTTCTTGTACTCCTCCCAGGCTTCATTGTACTCTTGTCTCTCGTTCTCACTGTTGTCTTTGTTCTTCCTCAGTCTTCTACACTTCCTGTTACATTCCTTCCTATCTTTTCTTGCGTTATCTATCTCATCACTCCACCACCTTTTCCGCACTCTTTTGCTTCTGCCTGTCTTTCTTCTTCCTACCCGTTGTAAGGCCACTCGTCTTACAGTTTTAACTAGCATTTCATTCAGTTCCTCTACACTCCCCTCGCTTCTCCATGTCTCTTGCTCCAGATCCTCCCTGAATAGTACCCAATCTGCGCTCTTGAGCTTCCACCCTGTTCCTTGGTTCCTAGGGACCTCAACCCTCCCTTCTCTCATGCACATATATTCCATCATCATCACATTGTGGTCACTCATTATGTCTACTTTACGCTCCTCGTCCACCCACATAAATTATACTGTACCTGTTTTCTTGCTCTCTCATTCACCAGGATATAATCAATTGCTGACTCACCCCATCTTCCACTCCAAGTTACTCTACCCTCAGCTATTGTTTGGTTTAGAATTTCCATATTGTTCTCCTCAGCGAAGTCTAGTAGCAGCTGGCCATTGTTATTTGTCTCCTCGCCTAGGATGCCAATATGGCCATTCATGTCTCCCATCACAATCACCTGCTCTTCCATCCTTTTGTGTATTAGTGCTTTCACCACTCCATATTTCCTATCGTTGTCTTGTCTTGCACTCGGGCCTTCCACCGTCATGTAGCACACTACTAGCAGAATCCTCTCACTCTTTCCTCTTACTCTGTAGCTCAGGTTCCACGCCATGATATCCTCGCTCATTTCCGAGTCACCAACATTTACCTCCTCCATATCAACATCCAACCCGTTTTTCACTATTATTCCCCCCCCCCCACCTTTCTTTTTCCACTTACTCCGTCCTTTCCCAATCATTTTGTGCGTTTCTGTACACATTTCGTTCCTTTCCCGCAGTTGCGTCTCCGTTACCCCCACTATATCCATATTCCATTCGTTTATCTCCTTGCACATATCTTCCAGTTTGTACTGAATTTGAATTGCCCGCCAGAAACATTCAACAAAACACATTTTTGGGACTTTATATAAATATCGACATTAGAGCTTTAAATCTATATAATTCAGTCTGTATAGATTGTTGATTCAAATAGGGTATATATTATAGTTCAAAATTAATCTTACTATGTAAATAAATACTTTAAATTATTAGTTACTATAGTTGAGATTATTAGCCAAAACGTAAACATAGGTCGGAAAGTTCGGACTCGTTATTATTCCGTTGTCTTTATCTAAGTGTACATCAGAGAGAGAACAAAGGGAAATATGTTATATTTATGTTTTAATGTGAACTCGATCTTTACTGAAGTTGTCTTAAGAGATACTGAAAGTGGGCAACCGTATCTTAAGTGGCGAAATTGAAACGTCGAATTCCTCAATGAGCGTCTTTCACCCAGGTAACTTACAGATGTCTTCTGGTATTGGCCTCTCAGGGGTGACTGGACGACTCGGCCCATGGGACAACTCGGCTCGGACAGCTCGGCCCACTTTTGGACAACTCGGCCACGACGGCGAGACAACTCGGTCCATTATTTGAGACAGCTCGGCCCCATGTTTTGCTATGGGGAAATTTGACGAGACCAGTCAGGAGTAGGATGGGGAGAGCTAAGTGGAGGGTTTAATGGGTGAGGCCATGTATGCAGCACCAGATCCTGTCCTCTGCGTATGCGCGGCCTTTTCCCTAATATTATTATTATGTTATGTAGGCTCAACTGTTAGGTTAATTTAAGTTAGGTTAGGTTAGGTTAGGTTAGGTTAGGTTAGGTTAGGTTAGGTTAGGTTAGGTTAGGTTAGGTTAGGTTAGGTTAGGTTAGGTTAATATAATAGTATAAAGGAAAACAAAATCGTGCCAAGGGGCCTATGATTCTCACGCATGCGCAGAGGACAGGATTTGGTGCTGCATACATGGCCTCCCGTTTATGGCGTGTGTGTAATGTGGGCGAAATGTTCGTTTATTGTATAATTTTGTCATAGGCTAGTTCTCTCGATTCATAATGTGTAGGTTAGGTTAGGTTAATTAAGAGATGTCTCATAATTAACACGGGGCCGAGCTGTCTCGTTTTTACTGGGCCGAGCTGTCTCGCCGTGGGCCGAGCTGTCCTGGCCGAGTGGTCTAGCATTCCTCTCAGGCCTGTAGCACCAGTTCTTCTTCATTAATGTTCAAATCAACTTCTTGTATACTGGTGTGGCGGTGGTGGCGAGTGGTGTTTATCTTTGCTTTGTCACCTTTGTGGTTATATTTTTGTTCTTGATTTTTCCAGGCATGATCTAATTTTCTTTCAAATTCGACCACAGATTTTGAGTTAACTGCTTTCTGATAGACTATTTCATGAATTTACTATTCTCTCACAGAACGAAAACTTCCTGATGTTTAATCTTGACCGCTGTTTGAAGATCTTGCTGTGCCCTCTTGTTCTTCCTTCTCTAGCCTATTTTCAATTTTTCAAATAAATCCTCGCATACCTCTTCATCATAGGCCTAGAGTCCATTCAGTATTTTAAAAGCTTCAATCATGTCCCCTCGTGATCTTCTGTATGCGAGGGTGGGTAAACTATTTTAAAGCTTATTTCTCAGAGTCTCAGAGACAGGCCTTTTAACATAATGAGTGTTCACAAACTTCACCCTACTTAACCTTTATCACCTTCAGGAAACAAGGATCTATCATAATTCAGCTCTGTACGGTACGTTATCATAAATGGCAAATTTGGATAGCCTAGGCCAACACCATAGCATCTTGTTGGTTTGACATAGGCCCTAATGCTGATAATCATAAAGGAGACCTATGCCAGTTAGATTTTCATATTTTCCCCCTAGTTATTAGGCCTATGCCGCCTAGGCTAGGCTATTTAGAAACGGCTCCCATTGAGTCATTGACCTCTACAACTAGCTCCCAGTGAGAACTGAGCGATCTCTGCCATACCCATAGCTTACTCTGACTATTCCTTTTACTTATATATTTTCTAGATCTCAAGTGACGGCGTCTCTTCCGTGGATTGACCTCCCAATCTACCATGATTGGAAGCCAAAGCGTCACATTTTTCCTTTGCCCCTCAACTTTCTCTTCATAATTGCTGAGGGGCACAGGACCCTGGGTGGGGCTTTGGTTTCCCGGGCGTTTCCGCACCCTCCTTAGCTCCCCGCCATGGAGTGGCTTCGGTCACCCAGGCTTTATTGTGGTCGGCAGGGAGGGTTCTTTGGGGGCGCTCTATTATGGCCTTGGCCTTATTCGGGGCCTTGGGGCTGTTCGGCCAGGCAGCTTGAGGAACAACAACAACAACAACAACAACTAGCTCCCATTGACCGACACCTGGAGACCAGAGGACACAGTCTAAAGTTATTGAAGCCACGTCACCGGGTGAGTTAACCGAACATCAAAGCGGAATAAATTTTTGGGATGGATGTAGTTACCGGGTGTACCACTACCGACATACAACATAAATCATTTATAAATACTTATAATAAAATAAATACTTATAAAGGCAAGAATGTAGTTACCGGGTGTACCGCCCGTATTGTTTACACTACGCGGACGCTCACCATCATGTTCCCGTCTAGTTTGACTGCCATAGGATACGATAATAGGTTGAGGCGGGGTTTTGCCCCACTCACACCTGCATGATTTATTGTCATCATATATATTGCCAGCAGGGGGCAAATGACAGAAATAATAGCCGTCAAAATAGACGGGAACATAACCGCGAGCGCACAACTGATGTAAACATGACCGTATACCCGGATACTACATCCTTCCCTAATTTGCTATGGAAAGAATGTGACGATTTGCATTTTCTAAATTTTACCATAGCCCAAACAGCTAAATTATCTGATAATTTAGCTGTTTGGGCTTCTTGTGGTAGTTTTTATTTTTTATTTGTTGTAGGGCAATTGTGGGGCTTAGTTCCATGAGGGGAAGGGTGATGGGTATGGGCGCACACATACAAACACACACACACACATTAACACACACACACATACACACACACACACACACACACACTAACACACATACACTAACACACACACACTAACACACACACTAAGACACACACACATTAAGACACACACACATACAAACACACATACACTAACACACACACTAACACACACACACACACACATACACACACACACACACACACACACTAACATACACACACACACACAAACATACACACACACTGACACACACACACACTAACATACACACACACACTAACATACACACACACACACTAACACACATATATATACACACACACACACATACATACATACATACATACACACACACAATCACAATCACAAAATAGTGGTTTGTGTTAATTTTATGTTTGGTCTTTCCTGGTGTTATTCCCATCATGCCACCTATAACAAGTACTTCAATGGGTGTGTGTTAGTTGGAAGTAGTGCAGTGTGGTGTGAGAGACAATATATGGATAGAGCCAAATATAGATAAAGATACTACAGAGAGAGAGAGAGAGAGAGAGAGAGAGAGAGATCCCTCATGCCACCTATAACAGGTAATTCAATGGATGTGTGTTATAGTCTATTTTTTTCCAGCTGAGGGTAAATTGTCATGTTTCTATCTTTGTTACTACTCAGCTATAAGGTATATTTTGTAGCGAAATATGATGTTAATTATGAAAACTTGGCATTAATACGAGACACAGCGATAGTAGTTTCATATTTTTCCATTAAGTATTGAGAAATCAGCTACCAAAGGATTCAATTTACCATCAGCTGGAAAAAAATAGACTATAGTTGGAAGCAGTGTGGTGTGAGAGACAACAGATAGACAAAGCCAAACATAGATAAGAGGAAAACACTTATATAGACCAGGTGTTCATGTTTCCCACCAGTAGTAGTGTGGGTTTGAGAGAGGAGGGGTGTCTTACCTTGCTGCTTGCTACACATCAGGTACTTTTATTCTGGCTATCAGTAATATAACACAATACAGTATAAAGAATAGTGATATAAGAATATTTATAATAGTAATATACGAGTTTCCCAATAGTAGAAGTGTGGGTTCCGTTTTTTAGGGAAGGAGGTCTTCGCTCACTACTTGCTACACATCAGGTACTTTTATTAAGATTATTAGTAATATAACACAATACAGTATAAAGAATAGTGATATAACAATATATATACTAGTAATATGCGAGTTTCCCAGTAGTAGAAGTGTGGGTTTGGGTTGTAGAGAGGAGGGGTTCTTCACTAATTACCAACTTCACCTCAGGTACCGGTACTTAATTATAGCTATCAGTAATGCAACATAGTATATACCGGTATACCGGTATACCGGTATACCGGTATACCGGTATACCGGTACTAATTAATAAAACATAAACAAATACAGATAAGACGATAACACAAATTCTCAGGTGTCCATGGGTTCTAGAGAAGATGGGGTTCTTCACTCATTATTTCCTGTGCAACTCTCCAACCCAAGAGTGAAACGTTATTCTCAGTCTTTCTTTTATTCAACTCTTGAGCTCTGGAACTCTCTCCCAGAATCAGTCTTTCCCTCTTGCTATGACTTAATTGTTTTCAAACTCTGTATCTTCCATGTAGTGGAGCAGATAACTGCAAATTTCAGGAGAATCGTTCAAATGGTGATGCAAGCATGAAATTTGGTACATGTACCCTTCAAGGTCCATTCTTCTCAGAAATACCGCTGGCCACGCGAAAATCCAAGATGACGAAGCCTATTAATTGCTGGAGGCCCTTTTTTAACTGAATAGAATCTTTTAGTAGCCAGAATAAAATTAAAAATACATTGCCGGTTCAGAAGGGGTTAAGGAGGTAGGGTATACTTATTAAGGAGGTAGGGTATACTTATTAAGGAGGTAGGGTATACTTATTAGTTTATCTATAACTACAGTATATTTAATTTATTTAACATCCTCCCCTACATTATAATACTACATAGGTAGCATATGTACGGTCGTGCTAATAAGTCATGTCCCAGCTGTCATTACGTTTGGCTTGCTTTGTGCTGTATTAATGTCTGTCAGATGTTGAATAGGGTGGGTAAGTGTAGGAACATGTTTGTATATTTCACTCGATATGAAGAAATGAAGCTTAGAAATTGCTGATACCAATTATTGATCAAAACATATCTGGTGCCGAGACATCACTTATTAACGCGACTGTACCTTGGAAAGGTATTGTAATGATTCTAATAAGGTGCTAGATATGCTAATAAGCAGATCTTTAGGGATGTGCTTATGTGGGCCAACCTCACAACTTCTGGTCACTGCCACGGGAAAACCAGATTGCCTAGGTAGTCTAGGGTGGTAAATTTTACTAGGTAGATGCGGACTTCCATTTCAAAGACGTTTAGGTTAATTTCACTCAATTCAGTAATCCCTATCAAAATCGTTATCTCACGCACAGGGCATATCCCTTTCCATACCATTAAGTGCAGTTTAAAAGTTAAGCAAAGGTGGGAATCAACATTGGTATTTGAATGTTCGTTAATAATGCATCTATATTTTTTGAGTGCTCAACCCTTTTCTACCTCCAGGTGAGTGTTGTATCTGAGCCGGTAGTGTCAAGCGGCAGCAACTGGCCCTTTACCGTGAGCGTGACCAGTGATGCCGTGGCGCTCTTCGTGTGGCTCCAGACAGACGTGGCGGGCATCTTCTCTGACAACGGCTTCATCATGACCAAAGCTTCCGTGGAGGTTCTCTTCTACGCCGACAAAGAAACCACCAAGAGTGAACTGGAGGCTTCACTAACGGTCGTCATGTCCCTCACCGACACATACACCACACAGGCTCAGAGGAACCAGGAGGGACTGAAAGATCAAGCCTTCCACCCCAACGACCTCAATAATGTAATTTACTTAGACTAGTTCAACCAAAACAAGACCAGGGCAGACTTAGAGATCGAGCCTTCCACCCTAACGACCTTAATAATATCATTTACTTAGACTAGGAATTTAATTAAAAGGCAAAACTTGCAAAATAAACAAACCAAAACAGGGACGCCAAAATATAAATTAAAATGTAAACCTTGTAAAACAAAAACAAATCAGGAACTGTGCAGTATAAAGAAAAAAGAAACTATCAAAATCACTATGTAGAAATACTGCATTAAAGACACACACCATGACCCAAAAAGAGCAACAGATCTCCTTCAACCCTATCTCAACACACTACATGGCTGGTGCACTACAAACAGACTTAATCTAGCCCCAGCCAAATCCACCGCAACCCTGCTCACAAGCTGGACAGGAGAACACGAATACATCCCTCAACTCACCATAAACAACACACCCCTAACACATACACACACACCCAAAATCCTAGGAGTAACATATAATACTCATATGACATTCAAACAGCACACCACAAACATTAAAAAAAAACTGACACCCAGACTTAACGCCCTCAGGTCACTTGCTCACACAAAATTTGGACACAACAAAGAAACTACCACCACAGTATATAAACAATACATAAGATCAGTGATGGAATACGCAAGCCCAGCCTGGGCTTCTAACCTAGCTGAAACACATCATAAGACCTTGCAGACTATTCAAAACAAAGCCCTGAAGATCATTACAGGCTGCACAGCTACTGCACCCACAGATCACCTACATCAAGAAACCCAAATCCTCAAAGTCAAAGACCATCTGGACATGAGAGGCACTCAATTCCTGGCAGCAGCCTCCACGAACCAAGACCACCTACTAAACTACATGGCAACACACCCACAGACACCAAGAAATATCAAAACAACACCCAGCACACGGTATCACACACAATTACTGTCCTCTCTCCCTCCCTGCCCACCCCGAACCAACTTCCAGAAGCACATCCATACTCATATCTCTCGCCGATCCAGCCACTCACTCACAGACAACACGCAGCTGCAAGCACGACCTCCCGAAATCCATCCTTCCGAATCCTCCCTTCCTCGCGAGGACAGAGTCCACCTGGCCAGGCTGAGATGCGGACACCATCCAGCTCTCCTGAGCTATCAGAAGAGACTGGATGACTCCGTTGTCGACGCCTGCCCGGGATGTAATACAGCACCCCATACCATTAAACACATCATAGAAGACTGCATTTCACACAACCACTTACGCCAACAACACAATCTACACTCAATGAGAGCTCTGTGGGAAAGCCCGATCGTGGCCATGGCCTTCCTCAGGGACTCGGGGCTGTTCGGCAAGGCAGCTTAGGGAACAACAACAACAACAACAACTGCATTAAAGATTTAGTAAAACAATACTATGAAGAACAAAAAAACTCACAACCACCATAATGTATTCCTGTTTCACATTAAGGTTGTATGGCATTAATTCTGTGATAATAGTATAAATACTGTAGGCAAAACTGTGATCATTTTGTTATTATACATTTTATCAATCCCAAGTGCAATTAATACTTGTGCAATGGTCACAGTTTGATCTACAGTATTCAGTTGTGCATATGAAGAATTTTATAGCTGCATTTTATAGGAAATTATTATATTTATAAACCATATAGCTTGAATTGTATTATGTATGTTGATATTTGATATAAAACAATACATTTTATTGGATGCAATATGGAGTATTCTTTAATTCCTTGACTTGTGTCTTAAATTTATAAATTGTTTGATAGCACAGTAGCAATTTATTTTTGTATTTGTTTATCTTTTGTGAGAAGTTTAACCAGACCACTGAGCTCCCCAAAAGACAGTAGCTATAATGATACATAAACACATATTGTTATCTAATTTGAAGACATTTTTATCAAATTAATTAATATTTATAACATAAGAACATAAAATAATGGGAGTCTGCAGCAAGCCGATTGACCCACACAAGGCAGATCCCTCTCACGCCCAATCCATCTCGTCATGCAAGGCAACGATTGGCTAAACTGACTAAATAATTTCATGGCATAACAATCAAGTATCAGAAATCCTAACCCCTAAATGGCACACAAGATCTTACAATTGACAAAGAAATGGGGCAAAATGTTTTAAGATAGCCAAACTAATGGGCAAACGTCTTGAAATATAAAAACGAATGGGGCTAAACATGAGGGAGAAGGGTTTTCAAGATTTTTTTTTTTTTTTTTTTTTTTTTTTTTTTTTTTTTTTTATCCCAAAATCTTATTCCTTTCAACACAGGAGGAAACATATTAATTGACTACTTGCGAGCTTCGTTCTATAAGGAAGTTGGAGCTGTAGACATCGATATTAAACAGAAATGCTATAATAATTTACGTTTCTGATGGATAAATGGTATGTCAAATTGGGTTTTATGTATTTATATTATGTACTACAACCGTATTTTAGCTGGTAATTCTGCTAAATATCAATGTCTACAGCTCCAACTTCCTTATAGAACGAAATTCGCAAGTGGTTAATTGAACTTATTCTGGCTATAATTAGACGATTACCTCTCGGAATCTGAGGGGTCCAAAGCAACTCAATTATACCTCCGACTCCCACAGCTCCTTCCTAAGCTGAATAAAATCGTATAATGATCTATCAATCTATCTATATACTCAGGCCCAATCCCCACTTCTATGATGATTTTTTATTTTTTTTTTTTTTAATGATAGCCAGAATAAAAGTTTAAATGACGTCCTAATCCTCAAGGGGAATATTGCCAAGTAATATACGAGACAGAAAGGGGCGAGGGAACGTGAAAGTGGTCCCGGACCCTAAGAATTGGAACTTTCAATGTTGTTTCTGTTTGGGCTCTGTCTCGAGTCGGCCACCCCCAGCTATGGGGTATGTGCCTGAGTATATATATATATATATATATATATATATATATTTTTGTTTTTACATACGTAGCCTACATACATCTATAATAAAAAAGGGAACGAAACCATGTCCGCCAGTCAAAAAGAATATATATATATAAATATATGTAGCCTACAGTATCTACTCAGGCACATACCCCATAGCTAAAGGTGGCCGACTCGAGACAGAGCCCGAATAGGGACAACATAAAACAAACAAAAAATCACATATCTAGGACACCCAGAGACCTCTAGTCTATTTGCTGTAAGTAGGCGAGAGATCATTAACTCTATTCTCTGTAACTCAAAAAGGGCTAGAGCAAATTGGCTGTAAATTTCCACATCTATTCCATGACTGACTCTTCCCAATTGGTAGACATATTAGCTTGATTACTCTAGTCGTTTTTGAGTTACAGAGGTTAGAGGTCATAATTTCTCGCCTACTTACAGCGAACAAACTATAGGACTAGCCGTCTATGAGGATCAAAATAAGATATACAAGATGTTTACAGTAAGGTCTACAAAATGGAGTCTAGGAGAATAGCCTGTCATTCCCCCGATAGAAGCCCCTACTTATCAGCCACTGTTATCAACACTGCAGCAGACGACGAACCCAGAACAAGTAAGTAACATAAATTTACTCAACCATTGGACCACCTCAGACCACCCAAGGGTATTATATGGTATAGTATAACCTTAGATCATCATAGAAAACAGTGATATTGATGGTGGGCTTATATAACATCTATAATCAGCCATTACAGTTTTTATGAAATCCAAAAACCCTCACCGACGCATGCGCAGGAGTCTTTTCTGCCTGACGCCATTTTGGAGACAAATATGTACAGTTGTCCACGCATGTAGCCGTTCCGTAGCTACTTGTGATGTTAATTTCACTATACGTATCTTTGTAAAAATGTATGTATGTATGTATGTATGTATGTATGTATTATACTCAGGCACATACTCAATTGCTCGGGGTGGCCGACTCGAGACAGAGCCCGAACAGAAACCTGTAAAGTTTCAATCCTTAGGGTCCGGGACCACTTTCCTTGCCCCTTTCTCTGTCTCGTTAAGTAGGATAATTATATCTATCTTTGTTTAACTTTATTTATTTTTATAGAAATAATAAAAAAAATACCTAAAATAGTCTTAAAAGATTATGCCATTATATACCTGTATATAGCACAAAATAAAGATGATGCCTAAATGGCACGAGATGGGGCGAAAGGTCTTAACATCGGAAAACTAATGGGGCAAACGTCTTAAAATGTCATAACTGATGGGGCTAAGCATGAGGGAGAAGGGGCCCCAGAAAAATACCCCTCAAGTTAAAATCGCCTCTCAAAAAATGCCCTAACCAACTCTACCACCCTAATATAACAGGAGACATGACTATGATGACACCAAGAGGAGGAAACTAATGAATACTAATAATAGATAATTATAACTAATTAATAATCATAAACTAATATATTAATGTCGCGAATAGAAATAAAACAGATTTTATGGCAATTGGTGAATTTAATGCAGTTGTTGGTGGAGCTTAGTGATAAAACTGAGAGTATTTAATGTTGTTCACCAAAATTAGCCCACAAAGAATCCGCCCACTTCCTGCAGAGTGGGCGGAGTTTGGTGACGTAAGAGGTGTCACCAGTGTCACCAAACTCCACCCACTTCCTCCAGAGTGGGCGGAGTTTGGTGACGTAAGAGGTGTCACCAAACTCCATCCACTTCCTCCAGAGTGGGTGGAATTTGGTGACGTAAGGGGAGACACCCGGCCTATCAGTGTCGCCAAACTCCTCCAGAGTGGGCGGAGACGGGGCGGAATTTAGTGACATAATGGGCGTCTCCAGTGTCACCAAACTTCACCCACACCCTCCCAGCGTTGCAATAGGCCTACAGAAACCCCACCCCTTTATAGACCAAATTAACCAGATAGACCATAATATTAGCCTACTAACAATAATAGGTTAACCCCTTTAGTGCCAGTGACGTCATTTACGTTATTCGGGAAACTAGTAGATGACTTTATTCAGCTTAGGAAAGACCTGAAGGGATAGAATTGTCCCTTTATTAATCGTCAGAAATCCTTACTAGGTAAAATCGTCTATTAATAGCCAGAATATAATGTATATGTTAATTCGCTTGTGGTGTTATTGCTTTACATTTATTATACGTCAAAGTGTACATATAATTTGTATCATAATTTGGGCTAACATTAGACGATTATATGCAGCTTAGGAAGGATCTCGAGCAATCGGAGGGGCAAAAAATTACCTCAATTAACCCCTAAACGTCCTCAGATCCTTCCTAATCTTAATGAAATATAAATAAGTATGTCCTCGAACACTGAAAGAGCTAATTTATTTATCATTAATTTCAGATGGTGTATTTGGCGGTAACAAGAATGACATCGGCGTTTGGACTACAACACGTCTTTCCTCAACTCGACAAAATCGTCTGGTGTTGGTCAGAACAAGGGCTATCAATAATCCCATCGCACGGCAAGGTGCCCGAGAACAGCCCTCTGCGTAGCCCCCCCCCCCCCTATCAATAATCCCATCGCACGGAAAGTTGCCCGAGAACAGCCCTCTGCGTAGCCCCCCCACCCCCCTATCAATAATCCCATCGCACGGAAAGTTGCCCGAGAACAGCTCTCTGCGCAGCCCCCCCCCCTATCAATAAACCAATCGCACAACAAGTTGCCCGAGAACAGCCCTCTGCGCAGCCCCCCCCTATCAATAAACCCATCACACAACAAGTTGCCCGAGAACAGCCCTCTGCGCAGCCCCCCCCCTCCTATCAATAAACCCATCGCACAACAAGTTGCCCGAGAACAGCCCTCTGCGCAGCCCCGCCCTATCAATAAACCCATCGCACAGCATGTTGCCCGAGAACAGCCCTCTGCGCTGCCCTCCCCCCCCATATCAATAAACCCATCGCACAAGTTGCCCGAGAACAGCCCTCTGCGCAGCCCCGCCCTATCAATAAACCCATCGCACAGCATGTTGCCCGAGAACAGCCCTCTGCGTAGCCCCTCCCCATCAATATACCCATCACACAGCATGTTGCCCTAGAACAGCCCTCTGCGCACCCCCCCATCAATATACCCATATAACCCATCACACAGCATGTTGCCCTAGAACAGCCCTCTGCACAGCCCACCCCCATCAATATACCCATATAACCCATCACACAGCATGTTGCCCTAGAACAGCCCTCTGCGCAGCCCCCCCATCAATATACCCATATAACCCATAGCACAGTATGTTGCCCTATAACAGCCCTCTGTGCAGCCCCACCCCCCTCCCATCAATATACCCATATAACCCATAGCACAGCATGTTGCCCTAGAACAGCCCTCTGCGCACCCCCCCCCCCCATCAATATACCCATATAACCCATTGCACAGCATGTTGCCCTAGAACAGCCCTCTGCACACACACCCCCATCAATATACCCATATAACCCATCGCACAGCATGTTGCCCTAGAACAGCCCTCTGCACAGCCCCCCCCACCCCCCCTAACACACACACACACACACACACTATCAATATACTCATATAACCCATCGCACAGCATGTTGCCCGAGAACAGCCCTCTGCGTAGCCCCCCCCCCCTCCCCCCTCAGCCCTCACCCCCAGTGGACTAAACTGTAATACTAGACACTGAACATTTACAAAAAAAAAAAAAAAAAAAAAAAAGTAAAAACAATAATAATCATATAATTCTACGGGGGAAGCACTACCTTTCTCGCAAAACCAAACGAATATCGCCTCGGGCAGTATTGTGACGTCAGAAAAGTTTCAGCCAATCAGAAGCCAGCAACTTTTTTCAGGGTTCTAGAATTCATACGCTATGGCCTAAGGTAGACAGGTGGGGTTCATCCTACTCGCGCCATAATTTGCTCTGCTCTCTGTGGGTTCGGTCAAGGGCTGGCTAGTCTGTCGAAAAATACGAGTTCGTAAAGTCATATAATTCTACGGGAGGAGCACTACCTTTCTTGCACAACCAGACACATTATCGCCTCGAGGCAGTACGATGACGTCAGACAAAACTTTCAATCTTCAGCCAATCAGAAGCCAGCAACTTTTTCCAGGGGTCTAAAATTCATACGCTATGGCCTCTAGGGTGGACGTTTGGTTCATCCTACTCGCGCCAGAACTTGCTCTGCTCTCTGTGGGTTCAGTCAATATAGGAGTTCGTCAAGGGTCACTAAAATTGCATATAATTCTACGGAATAAGCACAACCATTCTCGCACAAACAAACGAATATCGCCTCGGGCAGTATTGTGACGTCAGAAAAACTTGCAAAGTTTCAGCCAATCAGAAGCCACCAACTTGTTCCAGGGGTCTAAAATTCATACGCTATGGCCTTAGGTGGACGGGTGGGGTTCATCCTACTCGCCCCATAATTTGCTCAGCTCTCTGTGGAGTCGGTCAAGGGCTGGCTAGTCTGTCGAAAATAAGAGTTCGTATAACCAGACAAATATCGCCTCGGGCAGTATGATGACGTCAGACAAAACTTTCAATCTTCGACCAATCAGAAGCGAGCAACTTTTGTCAGGGGTCTAACATTCATACGCTATGGCCTCTCGGGTGGACGTGGAGGGGGGGGGAGGGGGTGTTCATCCTACTCGCGCCATAACTTGCTCAGCTCTCTGGGGGGTCGGTCACGGCTTGGGTAGTTTGTCGAGAATATTGGTTCGTAAGGGGTAACTAATGTGTTCGTATATTGGTGGTAAACCCATTTTATTCAGGATTTGAAGGTTAATCACTATCAATATACCCATATACCCCATCGTACAGCATGTTGCCTTAGAACAGCTCTCTGCATAGCCCCCCCCCCCCCTTCGCCCCCCCCCCATCAATATACCCATATAACCCATCGTACAGCATGTTGCTTTAGAACAGCCCTCTGCAGCCCGCCTTCCCCCCCCCCCACCATCAATATACCCATATACCCCATCGTACAGCATGTTGCCTTAGAACAGCCCTCTGCGTAGCCCCCCCCCCCCTTCGCCCCCCCCCCCATCAATATACCCATATAACCCATCGTACAGCATGTTGCTTTAGAACAGCCCTCTGCAGCCCCCCCCCCCCCCCCCATCAATATACCCATATACCCCATCGTACAGCATGTTGCCCTAGAACAGCTCTCTGCGCAGCCCCCCCCCCCCCATCAATATACCCATATAACCCATCACACAGCATGTTGCCCTAGAACAGCCCTCTGCGAAGCCCCCCCCCCCCCCCCCCTATCAATATACCAATATAACCCATAGCACAGCATGTTGCCCTAGAACAGCCCTCTCGGTAGCCCCCCCCCCCATCAATATACCCATATAACCCATAGCACAGCATGTTGCCCGAGAACAGCCCTCTTCGTAGCTCCCCCCCCCCCCATCAATATACCCATATAACCCATAGCACAGCATGTTGCCCGAGAACAGCCCTCTGCGTAGCTTCCCCCACCCCATCAATATGCCAATATAACCCATAGCACAGCATGTTGCCCTAGAACAGCCCTCTGCACAGCCCTCCCCCCCCCTATCAATATACCCATATAACTCATAGCACAGCATGTTGCCCTAGAACAGCCCTCTGCACATCCCGCCCCCCATCAATATACCCATATAACCCATAGCACAGCATGTTGCCCTAGAACAGCCCTCTGCACAGCCCCCCCCCAATCAATATACCCATATAACCCATAGCAGAGCATGTTGCCCTAGAACAGCCCTCTGCACAGCCCCCCCCCATCAATATACCCATATAACTCATAGCACAGCATGTTGCCCTAGAACAGCCCTCTGCGCAGCCCCCCCATCAATATACCCATATAACCCATAGCAGAGCATGTTGCCCTAGAACAACCCTCTCCACAGCCCCCCCCCCCCATCAATATACCCATATAACCCATAGCAGAGCATGTTGCTCTAGAACAGCCCTCTGCGTAGCCCCCCCCCCATAAATATACCCATATAACCCATAGCACAGCATGTTGCCCTAGAACAGCCCTCTGCACAGCCCCCTCCATCAATATACCCATATAACCCATAGCACAGCATGTTGCCCTAGAACAGCCCTCTGCACAGCTCCCCCCCCCCCCCCAATCACACACACACACACACACTATCAATATACTCATATAACCCATAGCACAGCATGTTGCCCGAGAACAGACCTCTGCGTAGCCCCCCCCCCCCCCCCCCCCCCCCTCCCCCCTCAGCTCTCACCCCCAGTGGACTAAACTGTAAGGTTAAGGTGGCAAAAATATGTGTGTGATAACCCGGGTTCGAATCCCGGTGGATCATATATACTTTAATTAATTTCATTGGGGGTGTGGTGGTGAGATTAATAAAAATAATAATACTAGACGTTAAAAAAAACCTTTCTCGCATAACCATACGAATATCGCCTCGGGCAGTATTGTGACGTCAGAAAAAAATACAAAGTTTCAGCCAATCAGAAGCCAGCAACTTTTTCCAGGGTTCTAGAGTTCATACGCTATGGCCTAAGGTAGACAGGTGGGGTTCATCCTACTCGCGCCATAATTTGCTCTGCTCTCTGTGGGTTCGGTCAATGGCTGGCTATTCTGTCGAAAAATACGAGTTCGTAAAGTCATATAATTCTACGGGAGGAGCACTACCTTTCTTGCACAACCAGACACATATCGCCTCGGGCCAGTACGATGACGTCAGACAAAACTTTCAATCTTCAGCCAATCAGAAGCCAGCAACTTTTTCCAGGGGTCTAAAATTCATACGCTATGGCCTCTAGGGTGGACGTTTGGTTCATCCTACTCGCGCCAGAACTTGCTCTGCTCTCTGTGGGTTCAGTCAAAATAGGAGTTCGTCAAGGGTCACTAAAGTTGCATATAATTCTACGGAATAAGCACAACCATTCTCGCACAGCCAAACGAATATCGCCTCGGGCAGTATTGTGACGTCAGAAAAACTTGCAAAGTTTCTGCCAATCAGAAGCCACCAACTTTTTCCAGGGGTCCAAAATTCATACGCTATGGCCTTAGGTGGACGGGTGGGGTTCATCCTACTCGCCCCATAACTTGCTCAGCTCTCTGCGGGGTCGGTCAAGGGCTGGCTAGTCTGTCGAAAATAAGAGTTCGTATAACCAGACAAATATCGCCTCGGGCAGCATGATGACGTCAGACAAAACTTTCAATCTTCGACCAATCAGAAGCGAGCAACTTTTTTGAGAGGTCTAAAATTCATACGCTATGGCCTCTCGGGTGGACGTGGAGGGGGGGGGAGGGGGTGTTCATCCTACTCGCGCCATAACTTGCTCAGCTCTCTGGGGGGTCGGTCACGGGTTGGGTAGTTTGTCGAGAATATTGGTTCGTAAGGGGTAACTAATGTGTTTGTATATTGGTGGTAAACCCATTTTATTCAGGATTTGAAGGTTAATCACTATCAATATACCCATATACCCCATCGTACAGCATGTTGCCTTAGAACAGCCCTCTGCGTAGCCCCCCTTCCCCCCCCCCATCAATATACCCATATACCCCATCGTACAGCATGTTGCCATAGAACAGCCCTCTGCGCAGCCCCCCTTCCCCCCCCATCAATATACCCATATACCCCATCGTACAGCATGTTGCTTTAGAACAGCTCTCTGCGCAGCCCCCCTTCCCCCCACATCAATATACCCATATAACCCATCACACAGCATGTTGCCCTAGAACAGCCCTCTGCGCAGCCCCCCCTCATCAATATACCCATATAACCCATAGCACACCATGTTGCCCGAGAACAGCCCTCTTCATAGCTCCCCCCCCCCATCAATATACCCATATAACCCCTAGCACAGCATGTTGCCCTAGAACAGCCCTCTGCGCAGCCCCCTCCCCCCATCAATATGCCCATATAACTCATAGCACAGCATGTTGCCCTAGAACAGCCCTCTGCGTAGCCCCCCCCCCCCCCCCCCTCCATCAACATACCCATATAACTCATAGCACAGCATGTTGCCCTAGAACAGCCCTCTGCACAGCCCCCCCATCAATATACCCATATAACCCATAGCACAGCATGTTGCCCTAGAACAGCCCTCTGCGTAGCTCCCCCCCCCCCATCAATACACCTATATAACCCATCGCACATCATGTTGCCCTAGAACAGCCCTCTGCGCACCCCCCCCACCCCCCATCAATATACCCATATAACCCATAGCACAGCATGTTGCCCTAGAACAGCCCTCTGCACACCACCCCCAATCATTATACCCATATAACGCATAGCACAGCATGTTGCCCTAGAACAGCCCTCTCCGCACCCCCCCATCAATATACCCATATAACCCATAGCAGAGCATGTTGCCCTAGAACAGCCCTCTGCGCACCCCCCCCCCCCATCATTATACCCATATAACCCATAGCACAGCATGTTGCCCTAGAACTAGCCCTCTGCACCCCCCCATCAATATACCCATATAACCCATAGCACAGCATGTTGCCCTAGAACAGCCCTCTGCGCACCCACCCCCATCAATATACCCATATAACCCATAGCACAGCATGTTGCCCTAGAACAGCCCTCTGCGCACCCCCCTCCCATCAATATACCCATATAACCCATAGCACAGCATGTTGCCCTAGAACAGCCCTCTGCCAACCACCACCCATCAATATACCCATATAACCCATAGCACAGCATGTTGCCCTAGAACAGCCCTCTGCGCAACCCCCTCCCATCAATATACCCATATAACCCATAGCACAGCATGTTGCCCTAGAACATCCCTCTGCACAGCCCCCCCATCAATATACCCATATAATCCATAGCACAGCATGTTGCCCTAGAACAGCCCTCTGCGCAACCCCCCCCCATCAATATACCCATATAACCCATAGCACAGCATGTTGCCCTAGAACAGCCCTCTGCACAGCCCCCCCCCCCCCCCCCCCCCCAACACACACACACACACACACTATCAATATACTCATATAACCCATAGCACAGCATGTTGCCTGAGAACAGCCCCCCCCCCCTCCCCCCTCAGCCCTCACCCCCAGTGGACTAAACTGTAATACTAGACATTGGAAACAAAAAATCTACGGGGGAAGCACTACCTTTCTCGCAAAACCAAACGAATATCGCCTCGGGCAGTATTGTGACGTCAGAAAAACTTACAAAGTTTCAGCCAATCAGAAGCCAGCAACTTTTTCCAGGGGTCTAGAATTCATACGCTATGGCCTAAGGTAGACAGGTGGGGTTCATCCTACTCGCGCCATAATTTGCTCTGCTCTCTGTGGGTTCGGTCAAGGGCTGGCTAGTCTGTCGAAAAATAAGAGTTCGTAAAGTCATATAATTCTACGGGAGGAGCACTACCTTTCTTGCACAACCAGACACATATCGCCTCGGGCAGTACGATGACGTCAGACAAAACTTTCAATCTTCAGCCAATCAGAAGCCAGCAACTTTTTCCAGGGGTCTAAAATTCATACGCTATGGCCTTAGGTGGACGGGTGGGGTTCATCCTACTCGCCCCATAACTTGCTCAGCTCTCTGTGGGGTCGGTCAAGGGCTGGCTAGTCTGTCGAAAATATGAGTTCGTAAAACCAGACAAATATCGCCTCGGGCAGTATGATGACGTCAGACAAAACTTTCAATCTTCGACCAATCAGAAGCGAGCAACTTTTTTTCAGGAGTCTAAAATGCATACGCTACGGCCTCTCGGGTAGACGTGGAGGGGTGGGTGGGGGGGGGGGGGGGGTTTCATCCTACTCGCGCCATAACTTGCTCAGCTCTCTGGGGGTCGGTCACGGCTTGGGTAGTTTGTCGAGAATATTAGTTCGTAAGGGGTAACTAATGTGTTCGTAATAACATAGCCCTATGGAGGTATATTGGTGGTAATTAACCTTTAATTATACGGATAGAAAGGTAAATCACTGTTAATATAGCCGATGATTCTATACACCTTATAAATTTGGACGCCATCTTGTTTCCAACTCGCCGCCATCTTGTAAACCTTTTCAGTATTTTTGTTTTGTTTTTTGGACGCTTTATTCCTAGGTTGTTCTCGCTAACATTAGACGATTTTACGCAGCTTCGTAAGGGCCTCTAAGAATCAAAAGGTTATGAAAAGGGGCAATTAAGATCTTTGGGTATAATATATTTTGAGTGATTTAACTATCTAACTGGTCTAAGATGGGTTTATTACGGCCAATATATCTTGTTAAGGGTAGGTTGTCATGGGCACTTTATCGACCCTTTACATACCCATATATTTTGTTATTATTATTATTATTATTATTATTAGTAACCCTTTTACTTCCACACATCCTTCTTAAACTGCACAAAATCGTCTAAATGTAGCAACAACAAAAATAAAAAGACGTCCTCGGTACGGAAAGGGTTAATTGGGTAGTTAATTATGGACACGTTAAATGCCCTTCCATACCCTTAACCCTTTGAGTACCAGCGACGTGTGTTATCTTTTAGTCTAGCTATAATTAGACGATATTATGCAGCTTAGGAAGGATCTGTGGTAGTTTAAGGGGTTGATTGAGATAATATGAAGCATTATTATTGCTAGAGGTACTTCCTAAGCTGAATAAAATTGCCTGATAGGTGCCAGAATTGGATGAAAAGGACGTCCCTGGTACTGAATGGGTTAGTGATATGAGAGTATACTTATTAGTGATCTATATAGTCATTTGTTTTAGGTAGGATGGGACAATATTAAGGGAGTGGGGGTTTTCTGGACCCTCTTCTCCATCTTTAGCCCCATTGGTTTTGAGATTTTCAGACGTTCGCCCCATTAGTTTGGTGATATTAAGACCTTTCGCTCTAATTCTTTGTACATTTTAAGACCTTTCGTGCCGATTTTTAAGGGCGAGGTTTGGAAATATAACAAAAACGCCCAAGAAGTTATGAATTAATAAATAGAGCTAAATTATCCTTACAGACATTTTAATTAATTAATTACATTTTAATTAATTAATTACATTTATAATATTAATTCAGTGTGTGTGATTTTGTGTTTTGTTTTGTTTTTCTGAGGTGTTGTGATGTCCATGTTCGGGCTCTGTCTCGGGTCGGCCACCCCCATAAAAAAAAAAAAAAAAAAATGGGGTAAATGCCAGAGTACATACATACATACATACATACATACACACAATTCAGTATACACAATCAAATTTTGTTTTAGGCTACCCTTCTTAATCTGAAATGCGTAATCGAATCTTGAAAGGGTTATTTGAAAGTAGACCTAAATTGAATGATCTTATTAATCCTAATGTTTACTGTATAATATATTATTGTAGGCCTATGTAAAGCAAAAATATTATGTGATGTAATATATATGTGTGGAAAAAGTGTGTTAGTAATTTCAGTAATATATAACTAATGAATCAACTTGTGTTTCAGATTCGTGTGTTTTGAAGCCGAGCCTGTGTTCATGGATAGGGTCTCTAGATTAACAGAGTCCGTAGTCGTAGAAGTTCCGGCCGCCATCTTGATTCCATACTCACTTCCTGCCAAGCACTCTTTTCAGTCAGGATACATTGATGGATAGGAATAGAGAAATAAGTATCAATGTTAATAGAATAAACATCATATGCTCAATAATGAAGCTTATAAATAATGGCGAGGTATATTATACGGCGTGAGTTGGAGTCAAGATGGTGGTCGAATGTCAAGTTGTGTACTATGTTAATATATGCTACCCTAGTTTTGGTGGGCGGGGCAAGGCGAAAGGGTAATTATGCAACTGTAATTTAATTATACAAGGCACAGTGTTTAATAAGGCCATTAACAACATCACTAATATGCTTTTAATATACAATAGTATATTGCTAAGTAGGTCAATTAGGCAATAGTTTGAAATGGGATTGATAATTACTGGTTTTTATTGTATAATTGGCAACTCTTCTACAGTACATAGCAACTATGAAGAACATGGTGAGGGTAGTCTGCCTGTAGTAAATGGAAATAGTCTACGGAAAATGTACTCCTATTTTCACGTATTACTATTACTACTAAAAGTTATCATTTACGGGCATATACTAGATGATTTTATTCGGCTTCGGAAAGACCCGCTTAAGATCTACAGGCCCTTCCTAAGCTGAATAATATTGCCCAATGAAAGCCAAAATGTAATAAAAATAATGGGGTTTCTATTCTTAACCCTTTTTAGTTTAGGCGACGTCTTTTGTTATCATAGTTACATTTAGAGGATTTTATGAAGCTTAGGAAGGACCTGTGAGAGTTAACCCTTGCTGTACCGATGACGTTCTTTTTTTTTATTTGATGTCGGCTACAGTTAGACGATTTTATGAAGCTTAGGAAGGATCTGGGGTGGTTAAAAGGGTTAATTGAGATCATGTGTAGCGTTTTAATTGAGGTCCTTCCTAAGCTGAATAAAATCGTCTAATTAGGTGCTTTGTTTATATATTTAGTTAATTTATTTGATGTAGCTTTGTAGGCCTATATATCCATTATTAATTTTAGCTTAATTAAAAACAATTGTCATATATTTTATTACATTCGTGTATGATGTATTTATGCATATGAATAAAGATGAATTTATTACAACCTATTTCCCTAACCTTAACCATTCAGTAGTGTAGACACAGGCAACTAGTGCTTGGTAATATATTAAAGGGCAAGAAGGGTTTTTTTCTTAAATCCCTTCTTCCTCATGTTTAGCCCCATTAATTTTGAGATTACAAAACGTTCGCCCCATTAGTTTGGCGATTTTAAGACCTTTCGCCCCATTCATTTGCCAATATTAAGACCTTTCGTGCCATTTAGGTGTCTATTTTTCTTGGCGAGCGATAGCTAGTCTATAATTTATGAGGGTTTCGGATGGTAGCTTACATTTCTCTACCGAAAAACGTAAAGAATAACATACTCTTTCAACTATGGGGGAGGCACTCGCTATAGGTAGTTCTGCCTTTTGTCTCCCTCAATCACATAGAAAAAAAAAAATACAATGATATGTAAACAATAAAAGTATAATTTTGTCAATATATTTAATTTATGGTTAGTGTACATTCAAACTGAGAACAGTTTGTTTAATATGGTATACCTATACATAGAAATTAATAAGCTAGTGTCCCCAAAATGGCGACCGGATGAGAAGTTGTCCGATTTCTCCCGTCATCGAAGGGGGGGAGGGGGGGTCGGGGTGAGAAGGGGGGTTGAGGGGGGTGGGGGGGGATGGATGTCTCTCCTTGTAACTCGAGACAAGGGCTGAGTGGAGGCAGGTTCTAGAGCCCAAGGGAGGCAGGTTAGATCGCTGCTCGCTGTTAGGGCGATTCCTTCGTGTCCATCCCATCGGGGATCTAGGCGTTCATGGGGGGATCGAGGGCTCTAATGCGTGGCAAAATATATATTTTTTTTTTAGGACACGAGAGCATTGATAAAGGTGCATAAAAATCTCGGGTACTTTAAGTCCACTTGGCATAGGAACTCTCTCTCTCTCTCTGTGAAGGAAATACGACGACAACCATTAAATATTCACAAAATATGTATGTTAGAATTGTCAAACTTATACCAAAAGATAGAGGATACAAATACGCATAATTTATATTAAGTACATTTTATTCAGAAATGTATAGTTAGGGAGATATTGACGATTTTGTGAGTGAAATTCTCGATCATCTGTCACCCAATAGTTGCCATCAACCACCAGCAATACAACCGAGGTTATATAAGCTCTCAATTTTCGCCTGAATCGATCATTTTGTTCCCGGTCGTCCAGCTTTAAGGAGGTAAGTCTCGTGTGCTCCCATTTTCCCCCATTGTTTCTCCTGAAAATAGAATAAATTAAGGTGTAATAGCTAAATAACGTGACTTATTTACCACCAGACCCGAATTTGTGGACAAGAGCTTGTCGTTTTCCCATAATACTTCATACGTTTGCATTAAATAAGGCCAGAAATGTGATGGAAAAAGCCGGCAGGTTTGACGAACATTCTGGAAGCCGGCACTTGATTGTTCGCTCAGTTCTACCTCCTTAACCCTTTCAATAAAACCATATGTCTCAATAGTATGGCGATCACTAGTAGATTTGATTCATTTAGGAAGAAATTGAGATCCAGATTATAAATTGATGGCATAAACTTAGGCTATATTCCCATGTGACTTTTCTAAACGGAATTGGGCTAAGTATTTTTTAACCTGAATATAATTTATATATTGATTAATTACCTATTAACCCACGAGTAATAGATGCCTTAATGATAACATGGAGGATTTAGTTAGAATATTTGAATTGGATTTTGAAAACCTAGGCAAACTAGCGAATCGAAGCCGGCTGACTGGACGCCTCGTGGTTATTTATCATTAAGGGAAGAGGGTAGTTTTTATGGAACCCCTTCTCCCTCATGTTTAGCCCCATTGCTTTTGAGATACGTTCGCCCCATTAGTTTGGAAATTTGAAGAACTTTCGCTCTTTTTTTTTCAACATTAAGACCTTTCGTGCCATTTAGGTGTCAATTTCTTTCCTGGCGAGCGAGAGCGAGCCTGCAATTTAGGAGGAATCGGCCTTCGGCCTGGACATTTTTATACCGAAAAATGTACAAATATATCTTGGAAGGGGGTATAGGGGGTGTACTTTTAAGCTTGGAGGTCTAGCGAGGAAAATAAAACATCAATGAATATAATTATAAATTAATAGACCAACAAAATGGCGACCGTCCCCTTAACCCTTTGAACATTATGACCCATTTTATCACCTGGCTATCATTAGACGATTTTATAAAGCTTAGTTATTTTAACTTTTATTCTGGCTACTGTTTGACGATTTTATTCAGTTTAAAAAGGGCCTCCAGCAATTAACAGGCTTCTAATTATCTCTTTTAACGCTTTTTACTACCACATATCCTTCTGAAGGGGGGATGGTTAACTTTTTGGGCAATTTTTGCATGTATTCATTAGTTTCCTCCCTAAACCCCCATCAAATTAAAAAACAAAACAAATCCATTAGATCCCCCTTCTAAATTAATTTTTACATTTTTCGGTTGGAAAATGTCCTGGCTGAAGGCCGGTTCTTCCAACATTACAGGCTCACTATCGTTCGCCAGTGAAAAAATAGGGAAATACTGATTTTTAGCACCAACAGTTACCTCTTATATCTTTGTATGCCCATTAGATCTGGTAGAGAAACAAGATCAATATTTACCTATGGTCCCGTTAAAATATCCTCAAGTAACCTAGCAAAAACTGTTCAGGGGACTGGTTAGAACTTGTAGGATGTTTAATTGAAGTGCGGAAATCAGTATTTACTGACAAATAAGTCTTAAAATGCGCCATGGGTCACCCAGGGTCCCTGCTCTCACTTTCCCAGGTAATGTTATAAGTTATATTATATTATATTAGGGTTAGGTTAGGTTAATCTAATCTAATTTCACACAACCAAAATTACTGACTAAAATCGCTGTTGGTGCTAAAAGTCAGGTTTACCGGAGAAAGGGTTACGTGAGGATAGTTCGAAACCTGTTAGTTGCTGGAGGCCCTTTTAAAACGGCATAAAACCGTCTAATGGAAGCCAGAATGTTTATAAAGACGTCGCCGATACAGACATGGTTATGGATTACTTCTTGTCAGTGCATTTAGCTCTCTCGATCAACCTGATTAGTATATTTTGAAAGATAGATTTTTTTTAGACTTTAAAGTTTATTTTCGACACTTAAATCTGAAAGTAGGCCTATTATTCTTCTGCATTAATTTAACCCAATTGGTAAGATAAAGAGTTTCACCCCATTAGTATGGCGATAATAAGACCCTTCACTCCATTCAGGTGTCTATTTTAGTCTGCACGAGCGATACCAAGCTTGTAACTTGGAAGAAATCGCCCGTCAGCCGGGATATTTTCCTCTCGTAAAATCTACAAATTTAGCTTTGAGGGGAGTCTGGGTGGGCAGTTAGTAAACAGGACGTCGCCGGTACAGAAGGGGTTAAGTGGGATTGGTTCACATTTTGGGCGATTTTTGTATGTATTCATTATTTTTCTAGTTTCCTCCCTAGACCTCCATCAAATTTAAAAAAAAACATCTATTAGATCTAGATTAATTTGTACATTTTTCGGTAGAAAAATTTCCCGTCCGAAGGCCGATTCTTAAAACATTATAGGCTCACTATCGTTCGCCAGGGAAAAAAATAAACGCCTAAATAGCACGAAAGGTCTAAATATTTACGAATAAATGGGGCGAAAGGTCTTAAAATCGACTAACTAATGGGGCAAACATCTTACCATCTGAAAACTAATGGGGCTAAACATGAGGGAGAAAGTGATCCAGAAAACCGGCCCACACCCCCTTAAAACAGACTATGGATCACTTCTTGCTGGTGCATTGAAGTCTTCTAATCCATCTATTTGGTTTAGCATGGCTTTGACGGTTTCAGGGTTTCAAAATGGTGTTATAATAGACATATATGGAAGTACTATGAATCTAATTCATATATTTAACATATTTCTCTACCAAATCTTTGTAATAGCTGTTTAAGGGGTGGTTTTTAGTTTGTTCCCTAGACCTTCATCAAGCTTAAAAGTAAACCCCCTAGACGCCCTTTCAAGATAGAATTGTACATTTTTCGGTAGAAAAATTTCCCGGCCGAAGGCCGATTCCTGTTAAATTAGAATCGCTATCGCTCGCCAGTAGAGAATAGACGCCTAAATGGCACGAAAGGTCTTTATATTGATGTAAAAATGGGACGAAAGGTTTTAAAATCGACAAACTAATGGGGTGAACGTCTTAAAATTCTTAAAACTAATGGGGCTAAACATGAAGGGGCCCAGAAAGAGGATCTTTCCAATATAATCGTCTAACAGCAGCAAACAGTTCAAAAACGCCGGTACAGAAGGGGTTAAGGTGTCACACGAGCGGGGTTTTTTTCCTCCAAACAATTTCGATTATAATTTTGTTCTTTATAGTAAGAGTCTCTCTCGCAATGAACTGATATTAAATCGAAGGTGGATAATGTTCTCTACTTTAAATTTTATGATGGTATATTTTGAAACTGCCACAGTATAAATTGTCTGTAAATATTGACTGAACATCGCTTGTGATACCACCTTAACCCTTCCAATATTGACGCATTTTGACAGTGGCTATTAGACCATTTTATTCAGCTTAGGAAGGAATTTTGGGAGATTTTACCCCTGATCCCTAGAGATCCTTGCTAAACTACTTAAATTAGTCTACTGATAGCCATCATAATAATCATGATTATAATTGTAATAGTTTGTAAGTGCTAAGAAATAATTATCATAAAATCATATCACCAACCCACCAATTAACTTACAAATAAACCTAATTAATGCAATCAATGAATCTAATGAATACATGTGGTACTCCAAGGATTCGAACCTAGGATACTCACACCGAAATTCCGCGCACTAACCATTACTACTAAAAATGACACATAAACAATATTAATGTGATTTTTTCTTTCTTTGCAGATAGTGATTAAGCCTGGAACCCCGACCAGACAACCAGAATACTACCTCAACCAGTCTACCACCATCAAGATCCTTTCCTTTAATCCTAACCATCCTTTCCCACCACCACCTCCACCATTTTCCTCTCTACACTGTAAAACTTGTGTTCAAATATAGCGAACATGATACACATAATGGGCGTTTGAATCGTTTGTGTGCTACCTTGAACACGAATGATTTGTAACCCTTGTGTATCAGTTTTGTTATATTTGAACACTGTGTTTTTGCAGTGTATCTTAACCTTCCCTTTTCCTTGTCACCATTAAAACTACCTCCCTTCTACTAAAATCTGAATTAAACATTAGATAGGCGTCAATAAAAAGGTAAGATACTTAAATCCTCAAATTCTGTGTAC
>CM064487.1:8153736-8194161 GCA_032716605.1 Paralithodes platypus | reverse complement strand
AATATAAACACTCCCTAGAGCCCCGTTCAATATAAACACTCCCTAGGGACCCCTATTCAATATAAACCACTCCCTAGACCCCCTTTCAATAATTAAACACTCCCTAGAGCCCACCTTTCAATATAAACACTCCCTAGACCCCTTTCCAATTATATAAACACTCCCTAGACCCATTTTTCAATTTAGTAAACACTCCCATAGACCCCTTTCATATATAAAACACTCCCCTAAGACCCCTTTCAATATAAACACTCCCTAGACCCCTTTCAATATAAACACTCCCTAGACCCCTTTCAATATAAACACTCCCTAGACCCCTTTCAATATAAACACTCCCTAGACCCCTTTCAATATAAAAAACATCCCTCGAACCCCTTTCAAATAAACACTCCTAGACCCCTTGCAATTATAAACACTCCTAGGACCCCTTCATCTAAACACTCCCTAGACCCCTTTCAATATAAACACTCCCTAGACCCCTTTCAATATAAATTTCTAAATTTGTCGGTAGAAAAATGTCCCAAAATTAGAGGCATTCGCCTTTCGCTGCCGACCTTAGGAAAAAATTGCGACACCTAAAGGGCACGAAAGGTCTTAATGTAGACAAAAATATGAGGCGAAAGGTTTCAAAATCGCCAAACTAACGACTTAAAACCTTAAAACTAATATGCCAACCATGAGGGAGAAGGGGGTCCATAAAAAGCGAGTAGTACCCCATTAAGTGTGTGGCGAGGGGATATTAACACCAGTGGTACCAACATGGCGGAGGTTGGCCGATCTCTTGTTACTAATGGGTCTCTCTCTCTTCCTCCCCTATTCTCTCCCACCCTTTATTTTTCACTTCTGCTTCCCTATTAACAATTTTATATAGCCAGGTTTCTTTCTTCGCTTAGGCTTTTATCCAGTGTATTTTCGTTTTATTATAATAAATAGTATTAGTGTTATTATTACTACTGCTTCTACTAAGATAACATTCTTATAAACTCATTATCATTATTATTATTATAATTATCTATATTTATATTATTAATATAATTATTACTATTATTATTATTAGTAGTAGTAGTAATAATGGTAGTAATAGTAGCATTATTATTATTATCATCAGTCAATATCTGCATGAGTCTGACAAACAATTGATTTCCCAATCTTCCTATTTTGTCTTTTACTTTTACAATATGCTTCCTTCATTCCTCTCCCTTTTCCCTACCTTCCTTCCTTCCTCTCCTTTTTCCCTTCCTTCGCTCCTTCCTTCCTTCCTCTCCTTTTCCCTTCCTTCCTTCCTTCCTTTCCTTTTTCCCTTCCTTCCTCCCTCCCTTCCTTCCTTCCTTCCTCTCCCCTTTCTTCCCCTCTCTCCACCATTTATCTTTCATTCCCGCATCCATACGTCCAATATTTTCAGTTTTTCTAGCTTACCTCTCACCACTTCATTTTTTATTTTTATTTTTTTTTGCAGGCTATATACGCAACTATTATTGCCACTTTTTGTTTCCAGGTCATATAATTATGCAACTGTTTATTTCCATCCGTCTTCTAATAATCTAATTTCGAACGGTGCTGCATTTTTTTTTGTCTTTTGTTTTGCATCCTAAATTCGTCTTCATATAGGATTCCCCTTGTTTTTCCCTGTACATGGCACCTCCCACTATATTTTCTCTGTCCCCTGGGTCTCTCTCGCTCTCTCTCTCTCTCTCTCTCTCTCTCTCTCTCTCTCATGTATAAGACAATACCACCAATGCATATAAACATAACTGTAGCACGCCGAACCAAGGGAGAGACGCGATCAAGGGAGCAGACGGAGAGCGAGCAGAGAGCAGAGCAGAGATACGACGCTGCGAGAGAGGAGAGCCGAGAGAGAGAGAGAGAGAGAGAGAGAATATTCAGCCTCCAATAGCTAGACAAATCCGACGTTTTGGGGATTAAGATATTTTGTGTTATTAATATTGAGGAAGGAAGGCTTAAGGGGAGACTTTGATTGATTTGTGTGTGATTTATTTAGCTATATATGTATCATGTGTATATAGTTTCCTCCCTAGACCTCCGACAATAACACCAAGACCCCCCTTCGAGATCAATTTGTTCCACCTAAAGTGCGGGCTCGTCATCACTTACCAGGAAACAAAATCGAAACCTAAAAGGCAGAAAAGGTCTTGAAATCGCCAAAACTAATGGAACGAACCGTCTCACATGTATAACAGGCGTGGAGGAGGAAGAAAGGTAGGGGAGGGGGAGGGGAGTACAAAGGAGTACAAAGGAAATCAAGCAACAACAGAATCTTTAGACGGACCCTTTACTAGGCTGCTTGTCCTCCAAAACACTGAGGCCATCAAGTGTCCAAAACAGTGGTTTAGATGTCCCGCCGGTAAGGGGAAGCACTTGCGAAAAGGGAACTACATGCCCTGCACATAACGTGGCAGCGAACTAAGGGAAGTTTGTAGGGGAAATATGGGTTAGCTAAACTGAGGGCGAGTGATAAAAGTTGATTAATTTTACAAACGCCAGTCATTCGCGGATGTTTGATGCGAGATATTTGTCTAGGCAGTGGAATTTAAATGAATCAACCGGGCTAGCTCCGGCAGTCTATAACGTCTACGGGGATAGACCAGCCACTCCACAAGGGCCACAACTCCGATTGAAGAAGGAAATTCTTAGATTCTGTGCGCGGATAAAAGATTTACCAATAATTTGCAACCGTTTCCCCGCCGTTGTAATTGAGATTGAGTCGATAGTGAAGGTACTTACTCACAGTTCATATTGTCCCGATGCCTTTTGATGATTTTTTGACACACTTGGAATTAAGGTCGCCTCTTAAATCTATGCGCTGGCGTTAAAGGAAATAGATTTAAGTTCTGCTTAAAACGCCCCTCTTCGTATGGGTTTGCTTCCTTAGAGTCTAGGTATCATTTTGGAAACTCTACGTTTGCAACTCGTTCTAGCTTGTTTATATCTTGTTTTGCGTTAATAAGGGCACCAGGAGTTGAACGCAGTATTCAAGAAGAGGACGGACGATATCTCTCCAGGAATGGTAAAGGGTTAGGCAGAAACATTCTTTGGATTTATGCTCAAATGACCCCTGCCTATAAAGCCAAGTTATTTTGTCTTCGCCTTCTTAACAACTTCTGAAACATTGTTGACTTCGGTTTTAGGTTACTCGATATTGTTATCTCCCAGATCAGTTTCTCTGTTTACATTCTTAAGCGTTGCAGAGTGCCCATTCATCGAATAGATTCTGCTTTCTCACTTAGGTATCCGAAATGTAGTACTTTACATTTATCCGCATTGAAACTCATTTGCCAAATTTGGGCCCCAACATGACAATTTATCTAGATTGTGTTGCATATCGTCAACTTGTTCTTTTGAGAGTACGCTATTGTGCAATTTTGTATCGTCAGCAAATTTTGAGATTGTGCAGAGTGAGACCCTCCTCTATGTCGTTGATGTAAATTAGAAATAGAATTGGTCCTAGTACCGAGCCCTGGGGTACCCCGCTACTGTACATTGGTCCATTTAGATGCCGTACCGTTTATGACTACCCTTTGCTTTCTGTTGCTGAGCCAATTTTCTATCCATTTTCAACACACCGTCTTGTATTCCATGCGCTTTTAGTTTTAGCAGTAAAACGTTTTTGTGGGGAACTTTGTCCAAAAGGCCCCTTTTGAAAATCAAGGTATATAATATCTACAGCTTTACTCTAAGCGTAGAGGTTGAGGATATCGTGGAAGAAGTCTAAGAGGTTTGTTAAACAGGAACGTTTTTTACGGAAAGCCGTGTTGAGTATCTCTTAAGTATGTAATTTTCCTCTAAGGGAATTTACGAGTTATGTCTCGTATGACCGTTTCTAGCATTTTACATACAACTGAGGGTTACGGCCTTTTGTTTTTAATTGGAACGATAGTTACTGGGTAGGGATTTGCTGCCTTTTTTAATATCGGTGTTACGTTGGCTATCGCTTCCACCACGATCAGGCATAGTTCCAGACCTGCAAGCGATTATTGAATAGTAATGTCAGTGGTTTGGGAGAGCTCATTCTTAGCTTCCTTTAGAAACTCTAGGCGAGACTTGTATCAGGTTCCTGGCGTTTTTATTTACGTGAGTTTATCTAAACAATTCAAATACTTCTTCTCGTCTGGTAACGGTGATATTGCTTTAGAACCATCTGAATTATCAATCCTGAATCGGCGATGGGGGTAGGGATATCACTGAGGTCTTCTGTTGTAAAAAACTGATGCAAAGAAGGTTATTGAGGGCATTACCTCATTGGACTTCGTCCTTTGGTGTAGTCTCCTTTGTCATCGACTAACGGTCCAAACAGTTGCAAAAGTAACTACGTTTTTTCTTTCTGAATATAAACTATTAGAATTCTTTCGGGTTTGTTTTACTTTGATTCGCAATATGTAACTCTAAAGGTCTTTTTACTTTGCTTAATTAACTTTTTTGGCTTTGGCGTCGTAAGCTCTACAAATTTCCACCCGTTCTTCGTCATTTTGTGTAGGATTTTAATCTATTCATTAGCAAATTTTTTAGCAAGTAGGCAGTTTGAAACATATCTTTTATTCCCACACACCACATTTCCGGGCTTTATTACCCTTATGGCCCCGCGTAGCCGCTCTATTTTCGATGGTATGCAGTCTTGCACTGCTTTTAGGTAAGTGGTTTTCGAATAACCTTCCAAGATGTTATTTATGTCGTTATTGTTAATTAAAAAGCTCCAGTCAGTTTCTTTAAAACATAGCTCTAAGTTTATGGAAGTTTGCTTTCTGAAATTGAGGGACTTTGTCGATGCTACTATTTGGTGTCGTTACTAGTAAAACTTTAAAGTGATGAAAGTTAATCGTACGATGGTCGCTGTTACTGAATTCATCACCAACATTCAAATTCTCTATCAATTCTTCTTTTGTTGCAAGTACAATGTCAAGAACGTTATTACCACGGGGGAGGGGGAGGATGGAAGGGTGTTGGATGTGTGGTTGGGGGATGTGGGGTGTGGGGGAATGGAAGGGTGTTGGATGTGTTAGGGGGGATGTGGGGGGGGGGGGTATGATGGAAGGGTGTTGGATGTGTTTAGGCCGGGTAGGGGGAGGGGCGGGATTGAAGAGTGTTGGATGTGTTGGGGGGGGGGGGGGGGGGAAGGGGGGATGGAAGGGTGTTGGATGTGTTAGGGAGGAGGTGGGGGGGGGGGGTATATACATCATCACCCCCCCGCCCCCCCCCCCCGCTATGTATAACATGTATAACAATAAAATAATATACATCCCCGGGCAAAGAACACGGGAGCCCATGTATTCATATATGTATAACACAGAATGAATGTTTAAAGGGACGACACAGCTGCGGAAAAAGAATTGTTCATTTTCTACACGCATATTGTATGACGGGGGCAGGGGGGGGGGGGGGGTGCACGTTATACATTCAAGGGAAAAATACAAAATAACCTATAACTTAAGTATGAATGTCATGTACATTCACACTGATCTATCGTAGCCAACCCGCTGTTTTTCTGTAATATAATATACCGGTACATTAATTATGCACCGGTACCTTTCTTTAATATATTAAGAATTAATTATCTACCTTATATTACAGCTAAACCTGCACTTATCCTAATATAGGCCACCACACTAACATAGCTACTAAATTATAGAATATATATATATATATATATATATATATATATATATATATATATATATATATATATATATATATATATATATATATATATATATAAAATACTTGTTTCCATGTTCAAAATACATGTTCAAACTTTTCGCCGACAACAGATCCGGCTGTCGGGTGAAGAAAATGGTAGCTAGCCCATTTAAGTTTTTCTTTTATTTTTTATTTTTTTTATTTTTTTTTGGGGGGTCCCTTCTACCTCATGCTTAGCCCCATTAGTTTTGACATTTTAAGACGTTCGCCCTGTTAGTTTGACGATGTTAAGACCTTTGGTGACATTTATGTGTCGATTTTCTCCTGGCGAGCGAAGGCGACCCTGCAATTTAGGAAGAATCAGCCTTCGGCCAGGCCATTCTTCTACCGAAAAATGTACTAATATATCTCGAAGGGTGATCTTCGGGGGTATATTTTGTTTAGCATGATAGAGGTCTGGGGAGGAAACTATAAACAACAATAATAAATACTAATAATCTAATAGTTATAATAAATACTAATAATCTAATAGTTATAATAAATACTAATAATCTAATAGTTATAATAAATACTAATAATCTAATAGTTATAATAAATACTAATAATCTAATAGTTATAATAAATAAATTTATAAATACAAATCTCTCCTTAAAATGTAGTAAAAACCAGTACCTATGTACCGAATACAACCTTAATTAGAAGTGGACCAACAATAATTAAACAATGGTCCAGCAACACCACCAATGACGTCCCCCCCCCCCCCCCCATGATAATGTAAGAGTAACCAAAACATTAAGGGGGCACAGGGGGGGGGGGGGGTCGAGTGGAAAATATTGATAAGCTTGATGGAGGTCTGGGCAGGACAAAATATACAAATACACCATTAATTGGAACAGTACCAACAATAAAATCAGTAATGACCAACCCAAACCTACGCCAATATGATGTACGAGTATCCATAAAATATACCGACTTCGTGTTGAAAGGTTTGGTACCGTGAATACGTGATAGGTGGGTATCGAATTTTCCATATTTATACAAAATGTTCTTCAAATCTATTAGAAAATGGCATATGTTGGGTATAGCCTACACTTATTGCTCCCCCAACGAAAGGAGCAGATTTTAGTTTAAATTACTATAAAAATAAATGTTTGTTTAATAATACGGATCTTTGGGAAAATGCTTAGTGAGGAAGGAGTTAAAAAGGATAATGGTGTTTAAGGTGTGTTTTGTTTTCTGAACTCCCTTCTCCCTCATATTTAGTCCCATTAGTTTTTACATTTTAAGGCGTTTGCCCCATTATTTTGGCGATTATAATACTTTTCGCCTCCTTTCTTCGTCAGTTTTAAGACATTTCGTGCCATTTAGGTGTCGATTTTTTCCTGGGAGCCATAGCGAGCTTGTAATTTAGTTGGAACCAGCCTTTGGCTGGAACATTAATCTACCGAGAAATTTACAAATTTATCTCGAAGTGAACTTTAAAAATTAAATACTTCTTAAAACTTATCGGTGTGTATGTGTGTACTTACTCTAGTACTTACTCTAGTTGTAGTTGTGTGTGTGTGTGTGTGTGTGTGTGTGTGTGTGTGTGTGTGTGTGTGTGTGTGTGTGTGTGTGTGTGTGCGTATGTGTGTGTGAGTATGTGTAATGATGCAGTTTTAAATAATAATAGTGCAACTCTGAATAGACTACTTAACACTAAGTAAAGCTTGCGATGTGCGTGTAGGTCACATAGCCTACCCCCCCCCCCCCCCCCTCAATTTCTCTCTCGCTCTCTCTCTGCGGCATTAAGTTTGTAAATTATGAAAACACCCCGACCTAATAGTTTTGACTCGGTAGAGTACACACGAGAGAGTGTGTCTGCTGTGTGTGAGGACGGGAAGGGGGGGAAGGGGGGGGGAGGGGAAGGAAGGAGGGAAGTGTGAGAGAGAGAGTGTGTGTGTGTGACAGATATTTAGCTTAAACGTCTATAAAACTGCATATGGAGAGGGATGAATAGAATAATAATACAATCCTGAAACGATGTAACACTACCTGGACTCCATCTCTGCTATAAGAAAACAAAAATGATACACAAAAAACAAAGAGAGAGAGAGAGAGAGAGAGAGAGAGAGAGAGAGAGAGAGAGGAGAGAGAGAGAGAGAGAGAGAGAGAGAGAGAGAGAGAGAGAGAGAGAGAGAGAGAGAGAGAGAGAGAGAGAGAGAGAGAGAGAGAGAGAGAGAGAGAGAGAGAGAGAAAGAGAGAGAGAGAGCCCATGAGTTACGGTGGCTCTAATAAGCCATGTCTCAGCTGTCATTACGTTTGGCTACCTCTGTGCTGTATTAATGTCTGCTAGATGTTAAATAGGGTGGGTAAGAGTGGGAACATGTGTGTTTAGATATTCCTGATACCAAATATTGATCAAAATATACTTGGTGCTTTAGACATCACTTATTTGGTCGACTGTACTGTACATGCGGCAGGAATATAGTGACTTTATTAACTTATAAATATATAGTATGTATGTGTGTGTGTGTGTGTGTGTATGTGTGTGTGTGTGTGTGTGTGTGTGTGTGTGTGTGTGTGTGTGTGTGTGTGTGAAGGTAGGTGTACACAGCTGGTGGACATGAACGAGACAACAGCATACACTAACTAAATTAACAACCCCCCTCACTACGTACACACGCACATACACCCACCCACACGTAACACATGCTTACAAATTTTATACACCCATTTAAACACACACACACACACACACCATCTACAGTTACGGTAGCGCTAATAAGTCATGCCTCAGCAGTCATTACGTTTGGCTCGCTAATAATAAATATGTACTGTATTATGTCTGTCAAATTTTGAAAGGGGTGGGTAAGTGTAAGAACATGTTTGTATGTCTCACTCGAAATGAAAATATCGTGTTTAGATATGGCTGTCAATGATACCAATTATTGATCAAAATATAATTGGTGCTGAGACATCACTTATTTGGCCGACTGTACGCATCTGAGTATATCTAGTTCATATCCTTATATACAGGACTATCGCTATCAACAATTATTCTCACACACACAAACGAATGCAAACAACACAGAATAATCTTTACCCCTTCACTTCTTATAACTCTAAATTAATGAAAGCAATCGGCCTGACGTTTCTATAATTTGGGAAGAGTCCACCAGGAAATAGGTGTGGATATTTACAGCCAGTTTGCTCTAGGCCCTTTTGAGTTACAGAGAGGTCAGGGGTCAAGATTATTGTCAAGTTCGTTGGCGCTACCTATACCATCATACGGGTAAGTTACGGTATATTGCCTACCCCCCCCCCCCCCCCCCCACACACACACTACACCCATACACCCAAATTATACACCTGGCTACCACCATACGTACGTGTTGTATTGCCTAAAACAAACACACACACACACACACACACCCTACCGTCCACACATCAACACTAATGAACGGAGAGGGAGGGGTGTGGGGAGTGAGGAAAGGGAGGGAGGTGGGGAGAGAGGAAGGGAGGTGGGGAGGAAAAAGAAGCGAGCGAGGGAGGGAGGGAGGTGGGGAGGAGGGGGTGAGAAGGGAAAAAAGGGAGTGAGGAGGGATGAAGGGAGGAGGGAGAAAGGGTAGTGAGGAAGGGAGGAAGGGAGGAAGACAGGAGGGGACAAAAGGCAAGGAGGTGGGGAGATGGAGGAGGGAGATGGGGAGGATATGAGGTGGGGAGAAGATATGAAAGGAAAGGAGGAAGGGAGGATAAAAGGAAAAGAAGAGCCGAGTAATCTATTGTTTATCATTTCACTGGAACACCAAACACCTCCCAATGCAATTAAGGGGAGATTTCCACTTGAGGGACTTTTTTCTTGACCCCTTTCTCCCTCATGTCTAGCCCCATTGCTTTTGAGATTTTAAAACGTTTGCCCCATTAGTTTGGTGATTTTAAGAATTTCCGCCCCCATTCTGTCAATTTTCAGACCTTTCGTGTCATTTAGGTGTCGATTTTATCCTGGCGAGCGATAGCGAGCCTGTAATTTAAGAGTAACCGGCCTTTGGCCGGGACATTTTTCTACCGAAAAATGTACAAATTTATCTTGAAAGGGGGTCAAGGGGGTGAAATTTTAAGATTGCTGGAAGAGTAGGAAACAAACTAAAGACCTCCCCTTAATGAAACCAAGCCTGTGATCCACCGGGATTCTAACCACGTACATATTGTAAATACTCTAACCATTACACCATCAAGGCAGTTACAACTGCTACCGGTACCGTATATCACGAGCGCTATCCCCTCCACATCTATCCTCAACACTGGTCTGGCAGCTTATGAGGGGTCAACTATATAAATAAACAACTCTCACTTAATTTAATCCATGACCACTGAGAGAGAGAGAGAGATTAATTGACGTATTAGAAAACAAAATGTGTTGCCGATATCAGTGTATAAGATCTCAAAAAGGGTTGCCGGAAAGTATTGACCGTAGAATATGGATGATAAAAGTACTATATGTGATAGCCCCTTTATATGGAAGAGAAGTAAGGGGTGAGGAGAGATAGGGTGAGAGAGGAGAGAGTAAGGGGGGGGGGGGAGGCATTGGGTAGAGTAAGTGAGGGAAGTAGGGGGAACGAGAGATAGGGTGAGAGGGGGGAGGGAAAGGGATTGGGTAGACTAAGAGAGGGAAGTAGGGATAGGATGAGAGAAGAGAGAGTCGGGGGGGGGGGGGGGAGGGATTGTGTAGAATAAGTGAGGGAAGTAGGGGGGAGAAGAGAGAGAGAGGAGAGGGGAGAAGGAATTGGGTAGGGTGAGAGAGGGAAGTAGGGGGAACGAGAGATAGGGTGAGAGAGGAAAAGAGGGGAGAAGGGATTGGGGTGAGTAAGGGAGGGAAGTAGGGGGATGGAGAGATACGGTGAGAGAGGAAGGGAGGGGAGAGTAAGGGAGGGAAGGAGAGATAGGGTGAGAGAGGAAGGGAGGGGAGAAGGGATTGAGGAGAGGAAGGGAGGGGAGAAGGGATTGAGGAGAGTAAGGGAGGGAAGTAGGGGGAAGGAGAGATAGGGTGAGAGAGGAAGGAAGGGGAGAAGGGATTGGGGTGGTGGAAGGGGAGAGGAGGGGGAGGAAAGGGGAAGGGAGGAGAGGAGGGATTGGAGAGAGGAAAAGGGATGGGAGGAAGGATTGGAGAGAGAAAAAAGATGGAGAGTCTAAGGGAAAGAGGAAGGGGAAATGGGAAATACAGGAAGGAAGTAATAAGGAAGAAACGAAGGGAGGAAGCTAGAAAGGGTGGATAAAAGAGGGAGGGAGGGAGGGTGGAAGTAAGGAAAGTGTGTGATGAGCGAAAGCGTGGAAGAGAAGGACAGGAGGCAAAATGGGGGGAGAGAGAAAGAAGAAAGAAAGAGAGAGGAAGGCAGGGAAGTAATAGGGAGGGTGGAAAGAAAGGGCGAATGAAAGGAATGAAAGAAAAAGATAAGCAGAGAGAGAGGGAGGAAGGAAAGAGAGAAATGGGGAGGGAGGAAGAGGACAGAAGGACGAGAGAAGGAAGGAAGGAAGAGGAAGAGAGAGAGAGAGAGAGAGAGAGAGAGAAAATAAGACAGATTGAGGAGGGACTGAGGTAAAATTGCCCCCCCTCCCCCAGTACTCAAATAACTAAACACTGATAGGGTAAATTTTTACGAATATTGACATTTTAAAGGTACTAATTTCATCTGCCACGCTCCCATCACAGTTTTAATCAAGATGGAATTTAATATAGGAAAAAAACTTGCATTTATTTTTCGCATTTTTAATTAGCGATGCATGTTTGGGGAAATTTGGAAAAAGGCGCATTTATTATTTACGTTTTTTGCTAATCATTTGCATTTTCTAATTAGTGATATAAATGTGTGGAATGTTGCTAATTTAGTATGGCATAAAATCCACCACTTTTATTACTATTTTTATTTATTTATTTATTTTTTTGAAAGGTTCGCCAAAATATATATATATAATAAATATTATCCACTACAATTAGAGCTTAAAAGTGCATCTCTATTTAGACAGCACCAAATTAAGCGAAGGCTTTAATTAATTGATTTATGTTTATGTATTTATATTATTACTATTCTTTTACTTTCCTCACAATACCTCCATCAAACTTAAAAACAACACCCCCAAGACTCTCCCATCGAGATAAATTTGTGCATTTTTTTGGTAAAAAAAAAAAAAATACTAAATTGATCGCTTTAGCTCGCCAGGAAAATATCGATAACTAAATGGCACGAGTCTTAAAATCGCCAAACTAATGGGGCGAATGTCATATCTCAAAATTATTGGGGGCCAAACATGAGGGAGAAGGGGTCCAAAATAGACCCCCCCCCCCCCCCCACTTAAATGTAGGAACAAACTTATTATTTTATTGGTATATTATTATTTACTAGTAACTGCTATGAATTATTATATAAAATAAATTGGCTAAACTCAGGTAGACCGTATCATAACTCAGGGCTATGAAAAAGGATACGGGACCCTGTTTTAATACGTCAATTAATCTCTCTCTCTCTCTCTCTCTCTCTCTCTCTCTCTCTCTCTCTCTCTCTCTCTCTCTCTCTCTCTGTGTGTGTGTGTGTGTGTGTGTCGTTGTGAATGTTGTGTAAGTGTATGTGTACTTGTGTATGTGTGTGAACATAACTACTGATAAATAGAAACAGATAACAAACCCTTAACTCCGAAAACAAAAGATGTACAATATCCATCAACAATAATACTAATAATAATAAGAGGGTGTACGAGAGCGAAGTGGAAGGACAGAGAGGGAGAGGTGAAAGGATGGAGTGAGGAAGTATATGGAGGAAGGCGGTGCTGGTTGGGAGGAGGGGCGTCGACTGATTGGGAACAGAGGTGCATAGGGGCGGTTCGTTCGTGGCTACCCCTTCGAGGATCACGGCGTCAGGCAATAGATAGATAGATAGAAAAATAATATTAATAAAAACATTTATAGTATTACTATTATACAAGTCCCACAGAACAATAGGTGTGCAGTACTCATCAAAATAAAAGCAAAACTAACTAGGCTATTGCAAACCGATGCAAGGCACCAAATTACTGCTGTTTGGCTGTCATTGTGCGCACTCATTTTAAATCATGAGCTGAGCACTTGTTCCCGCATGTATACTTTTGTGCATTAACTCTATATCGAACTAAGATTAAGAAACTTGGTGTTAATTTGTGATACAGGGCTCAATATCATCCAGTTTCAGAAAGATCACTATTTGTTTCTGCTTATTTCTGTCATGAAGGTTTAGTGAAGCACTTAAGTATGGTTTTAAAAGGCGGAGGTTAGTTACTAACTTGTATAACAGAAGTAAGCTAAGACAACTAATTATGGCATGACATAACATGAATATCCGGTATAGGTAAGATAAGACAGGTAGCCTAATCAAATATACCTTGAAATACTGGCTAATAGTCCCTGGCTGACTATTAGCTCAATTATTACTCTAGTCGTTTATTAGTTATAAAGGTTAGTGGTCAATATTTTTGGCCTAACCAACCCCAGAGGGGATTTCACAACAGTACGCTTATACCAGGTTCATATTTAAACTGCTAGGGTGAAAAAGAGGCACAGGGTGTAAGGAGACTAGCCCAAATGTCTCCTAGCAAGGGGGATTCGAACCCCAATCTTCTTGGCTGTGAAGCAAGTGCGCTAACCAATACACCAAGGGAAACCCAAATGATCATGAAGAACATTACTTATACAGACCAGATATACCTTCCAAGTTTGATGAAACTCCATGTAATTATTTCGGACAAGTAACACACAATATACCCTGACACACAGCAATGGACTTATAGTAAGAAAGTCAAATATACTGTATAAGTACAATAAAAAATAATAATAATAAAAAGAAGTCAGTAATAATAATAATAATAATAATAGTAAAAAAAATATTAGTAAATAGCGACTAGTTGACCCCCAGAACAATAGGTGTGCAGTCCTCATCAACAATAACATTTCCCAAGGCATAAAATTACCCGTCAGAATGTGAAGGTACGTGCTCGTTTTTAATTACGGGGGGGGGGGGGGGAGATATGCTGTATCTATTCTGAACGGCCCATTGTTAGCGGAAATGATGTGTACGATACATATATATATATATATACAATGTTTCCGGTACACGCATACACCTTAATGAGTGACCGTCAATTATAGGGGATGGTATCGGGGTGAACGTAATTGTAAGCTGTCCGATATAAATGTCTCGCACCGTATATTACCTGTCATTGCCAGATATTTGGGAAGAAACATTAAATAAGGGAAATGAGAATATACCGATATATACTGTACATATACGCGTGCATACATATATAAATCTTAGTATTCCGACCAAGGTTTGAAATTAAAACATCAATGTGTGTGTGTGTATATATATATATATATATATATATATATATATATATATATATATATATATATATTTTTTTTTTTTTTTTTTTTTTTGAGGCGGCCACCCTCAAGGAAAAAAAATAGAAATAGAAAATACAAATAAAAAAATAGGAAAAGTGGGGATTGGGCATGAGATATATATATATACCGGTATACTGTGTGTGTGTGTGTGTGTATATATATATATATATATATATATATATATATATATATATATATAGATATATATATATATATATATAGAGAGAGAGAGAGAGAGAGAGATACATATATATATATATATATATAGTGAGAGTGAGTGAGTGAGTGAGTGAGAGTGAGAGTGAGAGAGAGAGAGAGAGACTTCTGATTGGAAACTAATTTTACGTATCGTTTCAGAAATAACCTCCGCATATACAGTACCAGTATCATAGCCTATTACGGGACATTGTCAAGTTAAATTGATAGTTTTAAAGATACGTCAGGTTTCCAGTGTTAGGTTACGTGTTAGTACTTTAGCTTGATTTCCTTTTAATTAATAATATGTTCTACTGGAATATTATCTTTCTTATTAAAGATATATATTTTTAAGGGAGATTAATTTGAGCAGATTTTGAACCAAAAATGCCCTGGTCTTCCTCCTAAATTAAAGGATCGCTATCGCTTACCAGGAAAATATATCGACACCTACATGGGACGAAAGGTCTTAAAATTTACAATAATGAGAGGTACTTATTACCGAAATGTTTTGTTCTTAATATTTGAAGGCAATTATAGAATAAGGATGTTGCAAAGATCATATTAAAATGTGTTTCAATCACCGGAAACAATTTTATGTGCACTACAGCACTGTAAAACCACAAAAAGTCTCCATATAACTGTCCATATTGACGGTGGTAAGACTAATTAAACCCCTTAATGTCAAAATAGATGTTGATTTCAATTAATCATATGGGGTGAAGGGGGACAAAGCAACTCATCCTGTATCCTAAGGAAAAACAAATTTGATGTTGTTGTTGTTTTTGTTTTAACTCAGAGGGTTTAACACATTTTCATATGATCTTTAGAGCTGTCGATAACTGGAAGTACCGTATTGACAACCTTGTTATGAAAAATAAATGTTAGTACCATACTTTTTTATTAAGTTTTACCGAGGGTTAAAACAAATTTTCTTATGATCTTTAGAGCATAATATTATAGATTCAATATTTATCTTCAAATATATCAACAAAATCGTGGTATTAAAATAACATTGAACCGAACATTTCTATTGCTTCTATATATCATATAATACACCATAGAATACGTTTTTAATAACTAGAAAAAAAAGAGGACTTCGATTAAACAATTACGTGGGTGGGGCTAAAGTTAAAAATACTAAAATGCGACGGTCCTCGGTATTAAACAACACTGTATAGCAAAGAAAAAAGACAAAACAAAAAAAATTACCTATCTGGTTGGTGATAAATTTGTATCAAAATAATTTTGTGTTGTTTCCGCGTCTGCTGAACCATCCAAAAGCACGCTAAAAGGCGTGTTTTGGTGGGGGAAGGTGGTGGGAGGTAGTGGGGGAGGGGTAGTATAACTGTAGATTTACCCTCCCCCCTATTAGGCTAGCCTACCTCCCAAGAACGGCTCTCTGCGGATCCCCCCTAAACCTTGTCATAATTAGGCTATGGCTAGGCGGTAACAATTTAGCCTAGGCTAGGCCTACTAACAAATGCTCAAGGAAAAAAAATGAAATCTGGAAATCACGACCCATTACCGATTGACAGCCTAGTGTAAAATAGTAACTCACTGTAATATAGGGCATCATGCATCAATATGTTACATAACAATACATTATCATAGTTATACAACACGCCAAGAGATATATAAACATCCAAAATAATGTCCGTGTTCGGTAGTATTTTACATAGGCCTAATAAGCCTAGCTCTCCCAAACTAGGCTATGACAATCACATCATCTGGTACTTTCCTTGTTTAAAATTCTAGTTTGGATTATAGTTACCCTAAACCTCTATATATCGCATTATCTGGCATTATCCTATCACGAGGCAGTAATATTATACATTACCTGACATTATGGCTAACCCAGAACCCAAAATATCCGGGATATAATAATGAATCCCAAATTACTCACCTTGGCAACTTCTCGGCCTCACTTCTTCAACTTGTCCACAATTTCTCACTAACTTGAATAACAGTACAAACTAGAGGAATACACTTTGTCTGGCGGGGTTTGTAGTGTACTATGGCATACGCTGCACCATTAAACACCTTCTGTCAATCCCGGAATAGTTAACCGTTCGAGTAAAATGGTAAACTATCAAACCGAGTGAGGAGCTAGGACAGGAGCTACGGCGAACAACCTCCTCACTGTATGCCCGCGCGGGGGACACTAAGCCTCAGCCGCAGCGTTGCCGAACTTGCCGTTACCAAAAGCGAGTCCAGCTAGATCACAACCTTTGCTACATTTATTCTCGATACTCGCTGGATAATATTCTATATTTTATTAATTTCACCACAACACCAAACACCCCCCAATGAAATTAATTAAAGTATATATGATCCGCCAGGATTCGAACCCGGGTTATCACACACAGATTTTTGCCTCCATTACACCACCAGGACGGTTAAAGGTTTATGCACACGCCTACGACTTATTATCCATTCTCGAATACTGGATATTAATCTATCATGTTCATACTCCCAACCGCGCTATGGTAGCCTACTGTTTAAGTGAGAGGAAAGAATATTCATGGGGCACAGATCATATAGACCGGCCTCGCGACGAAATATCCCTGAACCTACTGATAATCTATATTTTATTATAAAATGCTGAATATTGCTAGGAAAATTACGTAATCTTTAGACTATATTTTGTAAATAACCACAACATCTAAAAGTAAAATACTACATCATATATCTAAGTGACAGCAATAATCTCTAGATGGAAGTAGGCTACGCTCACAAGACATAAGTCGGCTTACACACATTTGAATATATGTCGAACCCAAGCGAGATTATCACAATGCTATATATCAATGTGGTAAAAATACAAAACGTAAGCACCCTTACCTCACGGTGAGAATATCCCTGTGTAGATGCAGCACTGAATATATCTCCAGGGCTAGGCTAGGCTAAGTGGTTCCCCATCCAAGCGCCATCACTCCAGAAACTGCAACCATTAACCTTAACTTGGCACCACAAACCAACCTAACCTACAGCTACAGTGATGCCCGCAAGAACCACCGACCTCGGCTGAATCAATTCACCCACCACAGGAACACTAAACTCACGAAAATAAGACGGGAGCTCCCTACAACCAAGGTTAAGAGATACAACCTCTTAACCTTGCCTACAACCTGCACTAAGTTCCTCCCCCGAGCGCCTGCCGACTTGACTCCGCTTCCCTTTTCCCGCCAAAAACTCCCCTCCCTAGGCTCCCTACAAATACCTAAAACTACCCAACATCAATCAAATTACACCACAATCAATTAACATGTTTCCGAGTTAGGCTTCAAAGGTAAAACATTCAAGCTTGTAGATATTCATTATGGTTTGCAAATGTACCTATATCTAAATCTAGCTAAACTTCCGCTAGATTGGCAACCCTGTTAAACCTTGCCAGATCAGACAGACCGCGTGGGGCCCCTGGTGGATTGCGAGATGTCCACATAATCCCCAACCATTTTCATAATTTAGCCATATATATCCCAAGATCATCCCCCCCAAGACTCATATAATGGCTAAATATACTCCTTATGACTCTTATCTGCTCCTGAGGTCCCCGTATTTTCGACTTAAACGTAAATTAGATAATGAGCGGATATCGAGTAGCGGGGTTGCCATGTGTGTATACTGTAATAAAGCCAATACCTCCCCAATATCGAAAATCAAATTACCATAATTTTTTTCCCTCAATTTGTCAACACCAGCGAAACAAGTCCATCAAATTAGTGGGATACACATTTTTTAATAGTGATTATTTGTTATGTGTGTGTGTTTTGTTTTGTTATAATATCGGGGGTGAGAGGATGATATTTAGTTATTTCAACGCGTATGAACTTTGTGATGAAAGTAAACAACCTGGATATTGGAAATGTGTAGTCAAAATTAATTTTTCATCGAAAACCTTCATGCCAGTATATAAATAATGTACCTTGCTCCCAATAGGTAGGCCAGAAATTGTGAACCCTAACATCTGTAAGCCAAAAAGGGATAGAGCAAATGGGCTGTAAATTTCCACACCTATTGCGTGGCCGACCCTTCCCAGATGGTAGATAATTATATTAGCTTGATTACCCTAGTCGTTTGGGAATTATAGAGGTTAATTTTCAAGAGTTTTGGCCTAATTATTTGGAACAGGTTATAGTCACGACTTATAGAAACATAAGGACTATCAATGGAAAGTGATAGTAACTTCCGGTTATTATTAACCATTCTATGCAGCTTAGTAAGGACCTCAAGGAATCAAAGTGAAGCATAATTTTCTGGCTATCATCAGACGATTGTATGCAGCTTAGAAAGGATCTCAAGGAATCAAAGTGAAGCATAATCTGGTTACCATTAGACGATTGTATGTAGCTTAGAATAAATACCTTCAGTTAAAAATAAGCACGGTATAATCGAAAGGTTAAATGATGTACTGTATATACTAACCTCTCTGACACATACTCTCTCTCTCTCTCTGACACACACACACAGAGCCAGAGAGAGGAGAGAGAGAGCAATAAAAGAGCCATCAATTCTTCCGCTCTATTTCTCGCTCTATTGCCTTGGGGAGAGATAAACAGAGATTGAGGGAAATAGAGAGGCAGAGGACGATATACCCAGAGAGGAAGAGAGGCAGAGGACGATATACCCAGAGAGAGAGAGGCAGAGGACGATATACCCAGAGAGAGAGAGAGAGAGAGGCAGAGGACGATATACCCAGAGAGAGATAAATAGAGAGGCAGAGGACGATATACCCACAGAGAGAGAGAGAGGCAGAGGACGATATACCCAGAGAGAGAGAGAGGCAGAGGACGATATACCCAGAGAGAGAGAGGCAGAGGACGATATACCCAGAGAGAGAGAGAGAGAGAGGCAGAGGACGATATACCCAGAGAGAGATAAATAGAGAGGTAGAGGACGATATACCCACAGAGAGAGAGAGAGGCAGAGGACGATATACCCAGAGAGAGAGGAAGAGGACGATATACCCAGAGAGAGATAAATAGAGAGGCAGAGGACGATATACCCACAGAGAGAGAGAGAGGCAGAGGACGATATACCCAGAGAGAGAGAGGCAGAGGACGATATACCCAGAGAGAGAGAGAGAGAGAGGCAGAGGACGATATACCCAGAGAGAGAGAGAGAGGCAGAGGACGATATACCCAGAGAGAGAGAGAGAGAGAGGCAGAGGACGATATACCCAGAGAGAGAGAGGCAGAGGACGATATACCCAGAGAGAGAGAGAGAGAGAGGCAGAGGACGATATACCCAGAGAGATAAATAGAGAGGCAGAGGACGATATACCCACAGAGAGAGAGAGAGGCAGAGGACGATATACCCAGAGAGAGAGAGAGAGGAAGAGAGGCAGAGGACGATATACCCAGAGAGAGAGAGGCAAAGAGGCAGAGGACGATATACCCAGAGAGAGATAAATAGAGAGGCAGAGGACGATATACCCACAGAGAGAGAGAGAGGCATTCAGGACGATATACCCCGAGGAGAGAGAGAGAGAGGCAGAGGACGATATACCCAGAGAGAGATAAATAGAGAGGCAGAGGACGATATACCCACAGAGAGAGAGAGAGGCAGAGGACGATGTACTCAGAGAGAGAGAGAGAGAGGCAGAGGACGATATACCCAGAGAGAGAGAGAGAGAGAGAGAGGCAGAGGACGATATACAGAGAGAGATAAATAGAGAGGCAGCGGACGATTATACCCACAGAGAGAGAGAGAGGCAGAGGACGATATACCCAGAGAGAGAGAGGCAGAGGACGATATACCCAGAGAGAGATAAATAGAGAGGCAGAGGACGATATACCCACAGAGAGAGAGAGAGGCAGAGGACGATATACCAGAGAGAGAGGAGAGAGAGGCAGAGGACGATTACCCCAGAGAGAGCGAGGAGGCTGGAGAGAAGAGAGAGAGAGAGAGAGGCAGAGGGACGATCTCGATATACAAGGAGAGATAAATAGAGAGGCAGAGGGGACGATATACCCACAGGGAGAGAGAGAGGCAGAGGACGATATCCCAGAGAGAGAGGAGGCAGAGGCAGAGTACGATACTCAGAGAGAGATAAATAGAGAGGAAGAGACGATATACCCACAGAGAGAGAGAGAGGCAGAGGACGATATACCCAGAGAGAGAGAGAGAGAGGCAGAGGACGATATACCCAGAGAGAGATAAATAGAGGCGACGATATACCCACAGAGAGAGAGAGAGGCAGAGGACGATACTCGTTCAGAGAGGGGGGGGAGAGAGAGCAGAGGACGATTATACCCTGAGAGAGAGAGAGAGAGAAAAAGAGAAAAAAAGAGAGAGATAAATAGAGAGGCAGAGGACGATATACCCAGAGAGAGAGAGAGAGGCAGAGGACGATAACCCAGAGAGAGAGAGAGAGAGAGAGGCAGAGGACGATATACCCAGAGAGAGATAAATAGAGAGGCAGAGGACGATATACCCACAGAGAGAGAGAGAGGCAGAGGACGATATACCCAGAGAGAGAGAGGCAGAGGACGATATACCCACAGAGAGAGAGAGAGGCAGAGGACGATATACCCAGAGAGAGAGAGAGGCAGAGGACGATATACCCAGAGAGAGATAAATAGAGAGGCAGAGGACGATATACCCAGAGAGAGAGAGAGAGGCAGAGGACGATATACCCAGAGAGAGAGAGAGAGAGGCAGAGGACGATATACCCAGAGAGAGAGAGAGAGAGAGAGGCAGAGGACGATATACCCACAGAGAGAGAGAGGCAGAGAGACAGAGAACGATATACCCAGAGAGAGAGAGGCAGAGGACGATATACCCAGAGAGAGATAAATAGAGAGGCAGAGGACGATATACCCACAGAGAGAGAGAGAGGCAGAGGACGATATACCCAGAGAGAGAGAGAGAGAGAGAGAGGCAGAGGACGATATACCCAGAGAGATAAATAGAGAGGCAGAGGACGATATACCCACAGAGAGAGAGAGAGGCAGAGAGAGAGAGGCAGAGGACGATATACCCACAGAGAGAGAGAGAGGCAGAGGACGATATACCCAGAGAGAGAGAGAGAGAGAGAGGCAGAGAGGCAGAGGACGATATACCCAGAGAGAGAGAGAGAGAGAGAGGCAGAGGACGATATACCCACAGAGAGAGAGAGAGGCAGAGGACGATATACCCAGAGAGAGATAAATAGAGAGGCAGAGGACGATATACTCACAGAGAGAGAGAGAGGCAGAGGACGATATACCCAGAGAGAGAGAGAGGCAGAGAGGCAGAGGACGATATACCCAGAGAGAGAGATAAATAGATAGATAGAGAGAGAGAGAGAGAGAGTTACAAGGAGATTCAAGGATTAGTTAGCATCTCGGAGACATTGCGGTCCATTCCGGGGAGATACTGGAAGTGGAAGGAGAGAGATTGTTTAGTGCACCACATTCATTTCAGACCGTGCACAATACTATCTGGTCTCTTCTTACATTAGTCTACTGAAGAACTGTTTACAACTTCTGAGGGAAGTTAGTTCCAGGTAGAATAGGTTTATAATTATGAGAGGGGGGATCTATCTATTGCCTGACGCCATGATCCCCGAAGGGGTGGCCACGAACGAACCGCCCCCATGCACCTCTGTCCCCAGTCGTCGACGCCTCTCCTCCCAACCAGCACCGCCTTCATCCATATACTTCCTCACTCCATCCTTCCACCTCTCGTTCGGTCTACCTCTCCCTCTCTGTCCTTCCGTTCGCTCTCGTACACCCTCTTAGTTAATCTCTCGCTTCCCATACGTTCCATATGGCCGAACCATCTCAAGTTATTCCTTTTCACACTTTCCAGCACATCTTCCTCCACACCACACCTCGAATTGATGTAACCTTGTTATATGCTCAGAACAGTACTGTACAGTGCCTGCCCACCATTAAGAGAGTAATGTGCATAACTTTATTATGTTCATTAACTTATCACCTAAAGCTCGGATTCAATGTACTACGTTACACAATCATCACTATAACTTATACCGATTCTATTGCTGGCCTTTCATCAACAATTATTGAATTATGTTTATACAAAATGCTACCCTTTGGAGAGAGAAAGGGAGAGTGTGTGTGTATGTGTGAGCGAGCGAGAGAGAACATGAAGCCTACAAGTAATTAAGAAAGTCTACCCCTAAATAAGATCCCCCACCACCACCCTTCTCCCCCATCCCATTTTCTGTAATCGTAACTTTTCCCCCGGCGGTCTCCAAGCCCCAAACGTTACCCTATAAGGAAGAAATTACCGAGTTTTGAAGTAGGGAAGGAGGCTCTCGCTCTACTCTGTACTTCTTACTTTATATTTATAGGGTTTTATTTGTTTCTTTGTTTATGTGTGTTCGTGAATGATTCTTGTATCCAATATGGCTCTTTGTTTTGTTTTTGTGTTCTTAATTTTACTTCTTACTTTGTCTTTCTAGTTCTGATTCTGCGTCTTTGTTGTTATACTAGTGTGTGTTCGTAAATTGAATGAGTGTTGTATCCAGCATGCTTTTATTGAATGAGTGTTGTATCCAGCATGCTTTTATTAGCCTATATAATTTACTTGTTTATATTGTTATGTTTATTTTATCTATCTATCTATCTATCTATCTCTATCTCTCTCCTCTGTTCTGTTAGTGTCTGTTAAACCTGCCTGTCTGTTCGCCTGCCTTTCACCCAACGACCTAAAGGCTGTTAACTTGCAAATTATGTCTGCTTTACTGACCTCCCTCACTGATTATCTCTCTCTCTCTCTCCATTCTTCCTCCTCCCCCCCTCCGTTCCTCCCTCCCTCCAACCATCCTCCATCCCTCCCACTATTATTCCCTCCCCTTCCTCCCTCCCCCAACCCTCCCACCATCCTCCATCCCTCCCACTATAATTTCCTTCAATCCTCCCCCTCCCCCCCCAATCCCTCCTGCTATCCTTACCTTCAACTTTGTAGCAAATTCTATGTTATCACTAGGTCCGAACTGCCTAGTAGGGACCGTAAAGGTGTGTGCAGTCTGTGTATCTATGTAACTCTCCTCTCTCTCCCTTTGGTATTTGTCACCTTTCCTTACCTGTCACTTTTCCCCCTAATTGGACCTATTCTGTCCTTTCCTGCCCCCCCCCCCCCCCTCTCTCTCTCTCTCTCTCTCTCTCTCTCTCTCACTCACACACACATAAGCAAGGAATTTACATTTTTCGTTTTAATTTCCTCTACACCCACCTCTCTTTCTCACACACACACACACACACACACTCACTCTCTCTCTCTCTCTTCCTCTACCCTCTATCTCCCCACCGTTATCACACCCTTCACCACCACCACCACCACCACTACCGTACCCCCGCCAGCCTTGTTTATCCCACCATCACTACCTCCCTTCTTATCATTCTTCCCGCCATATCTACGGTAAAGTCGCACCCAAAAGTATGTGTGTTCCGCCTCCCTGCTAACTGGCCATTGAGAGCCTATTGAAGGGGCTAGTGACTGTTTATTTATTTTTTATTTTTTTATTTTTGTTTTGGTCTATTATTTAATGTATTCACTGATGTTTTAGTTTCCTCGTTAATTTATTCATTTACTTTTTTAGTTTCCACGCTAGACCCCTATACCCCTTTTCACGATACATTTTTACATTTTCGGTAGCATCCTCTTTAAACTAGAGGCTCGCTATTGCTCACCAGGAAATATTCGACACCTAAATGGCACGAAAGGTCTTAAAATTAACAACGCAATGGGGAGAAAGGTGTTAACATTGCCAAACTAATGGGCCGACCGTCTTAAAATCTCAAAACTAATGGGGCTAACCACGAGGGAGAAAGGGTAAAAAATAAAAAATAAATAAAAATAAAAATAATAAATAATCAGTCTTTGCCCGGTAACATTCTTTGCATTACACTCTGGCTTTTTTAGATGATTTTATTCAGTTTAAAAAGGGCCTCCAGCAATTATCAGGCTTCGAACTATCTCACTTAACCCTTTTTACTACAACAGATCCCTCTTAAACTGCCCAAAATCGTCTAATTATATTTTAGGATAAAATTTAAAAGACGTCGCCGGTACGGAAGGGGTTAAACCCGTCTGCAGTCATAATTAAATATAAAAAGCTTAAGTCTCTCTCTCTCTCACTCTCACTCTCTCTCTCTCTTCTACTTTACTGTCCTATTCTTTACTATCAACTGTCCCTGTCTAGTAGTATTAAGGCCGGACCACCTAGTAGGGACCGCAAGATCTGTGTGATCTGAGTATCTGTGTATAACTCTGTGTGACTATGTATTTATGTAAATGTACGTATACAGTATACATCTCTCTCTCTCCCTCTCTCTCTCTCTCTCTCTCTCTCTCTGGTGGACACTCATTATTGCTTGCCTTACATCTCTACATTGATTATTTGTCCCTGCTCCCTAGTGGTGTTATTCCTGTGTTGTACTTTATTGTCTATAGTTCTGTCCTTATGTTTCTTCCAAGTGATAATATGAATACCTATGGTAGATATATATATATATATATATATATATATATATATATATATATATATATATATATATATATATATAATATATATATATATATATATATATATATATTATAGATATATATATACTATATATATATATATATATATATATATATATATATAAATATAAAAATATATATATATATAGAGAGAGAGAGATGGACAGAGAGAGAGAGACAGAGAGAGAGAGAGAGAGAGAGAGAGAGAGGGAGGGAGAGAGAGAGAGAGAGAGAGAGATAGGCATACATACACATATCCCACACACACACACACTTAACACACACACATACAGTATACAAAGTGTCCAGCTAGGTACACATAAAAGTCCCTGCACACATTAATATATTTACCGTAATCCTGACACCAGCTGGAGGATAATTATTTGTTGGTATAATAATCATTGCACCATCATATATTTTTGTTAACGCCCCGGTTTATGAATATTGCACTTCAAATAATGGCGTTACATGTAATTTTCCTCCGCCTCTCGTGTCTGCCTCAGTAATCTCGCTAGTTGTGTAATCTATGTAATTATTTTAATGTGTAATCTACTGTGTATACATTTGTGTGTAATCTACTGTGCATATTTATTCTGTGTAATCATCCAACAATGTAATCCCACTAGATATGTAATGTATGTAATTATCTTTTCAAGTAAATATGTAGCAATATAATCTCGCTAGGTATGTAATCAATATAACAATACATTTTGTGTAATTATCTAGCAATGTAATCCCACTAGCTATTTAATCAATGTAATTATCTTTATGTGTAATCTTCTAGCATTGTTATCCCACTAGCTATGTAATCTATGTGATTATCTTTGTGTAATCTTCTAGCAATGTAATCTATGTAATCATCTCGCAATGTAATTTTACTTCGCTTCTCTTGTCTCCCTCAGTAATCTCACTTGCTATGTTATCTATGTAATTATCTATGTAGTTATCATGCTGCGCAATCTGTGAAATTATTAATCTGTGTATTATATGTAATTATCTTTCCGTGTCTTCTATGTAATTATCTCTCAGTGTAATCTATGTAATTAGCTCTCTATGTAATAATCTCGCTATTCAATTGTGTTTCACCTCGTATTTCCCTAGCTGCTTGTATATAGTAATTATATATTTATGCAATCATCTACCAACGTAATCTATGTAATCCTCTCGATATGTAATTTTGCTTCACCTCTCAGTAATCCGGCTAGTTAAGCAATCCAGGTAATTATATGTGTATACAATTAACTATATGTGTTTATCCCCTTCTGTACCGGCGACGTCTTTTTCATTGTATTCTTGATATATTTAGACTATTGTGTGCAGTTTAAGGAGGATCTGTGGTAGTAAAAAGGGTTAAGGGAGGGAGTTCGAAGCCTGTTAATTGCTGGAGGCCCTTTTTAAACCGAATAAAATCGTGCAATAGTAGCCAGAATAAAGTTAAAAAATGCGTCGCCGGTACGGAAGGGGTTAATCATCCGAGGGTATGTATTTCTATCAACTACATATAACACTATCTGGTTCGACATATTAGGGGTCATTATCATATTTTCTTTAACCCCTTCTGTACCGGCGATGTCTTTTTAATTATATTCTTGGCTACTTTTAGACGATTTTATTCAGTTTAAATGGGTCCTCCAGAAATTAACAGGCTTCGAACTATCTCATATAACCCTTTTTGCTACCACAGATCCTGCATTTTTGGAAGATTCGGCCTTCAGTGGGACATTTTTCTTTCGAAAAATGTACACATTTATATCGAAGGGGGGTCCAGGGGGTGATTATTTAAGCTTGATGTAGGTCTAGCGAGAAAATTAAATATTATATAAATAAACACATAAATAGACCAAACAATAAACCCTACCCCTTTAATTAACCCTGGAGAGGATACGCTTTTTTGGGTGTACGATTTAGGTAACCCTGTCCGAAAGTGGCACACTGCACTAAAATATTCGCCAAAAATCAGGTAATATATAGATTATTTTTTAAATTGTATCATAAAATATAAGGGATGCTTAATCTTATGTCAAGTGGAATTGAAAATCAATGTGATTTATATATTTTAAATTATTATTTTGGAAAATAACTTACAAAAATTAGTAACTTTACTAAAAAAAATAAATTAAATACTCAAGTATCCCTAAGGTGGCTGAAACTCTGGTGGCTTATAGGGGGATCCTGTAGGTGTGCTGTGCTGAAGTTCTGGCTTCCTGGGTCATATAGGGCGCGCGAACCGAGCAAAGAATAACGAAGGGTTAATTTTGAAACTAAAACAAAAACATGTCGGTTTTATAAAAATTCATTAGGGTGTCGAAATATTTCTGGATTTAGCTGACATTTGGCATGAACAGTGGAAAACTATCCTAGAAGATATGGAACACCTAAAAATTTAAATCGGAAACACTAGGTAGCAATACAATTGCATTATGTACATTGAACTTTGAGACGGGTACATTTTTCGGTAAAAAATTGAGATAAACAATTCATTTCTCAACAACTTGTCAATGAATCAGCCTAAAACACACCATGTATATTCCTACAAACCCTATGAACAAAATTAGTATGAATATGGGGTGTTTGCAGATATCATATGAACACAACATTGAAGGGGTTAACATTATCTGCGAAATGGTAAGTAAATGAGTTGCAGGTAATCAGTAAAAAATCAATCCAGAACATGTGAAAAGGGTAAGTAAATGAGTAGCAGGCACATGAGATAAAACAGGTAAGTAATGGGTAAACAAAATTCATCAGGAACAGGTAAAAAATGTAAGTTTATGACTAACATGGAAGTGAGGCAGGACAGGTAAGTAAATATAATAAATAACAGTGGCAGTATGGGGCATCACAGGGCATGTCTGGCTGTCGTTACATGGAGCTATATCATTTGGCTAAGTTATGTAAAAGTTTCAAATTCCTGTCTATAATATATCACCGTATATTCCACTATATGTAAAATTTTCACTAAATATGATTTGTCACTTACCAGGATAAGTGGGTCAAAAACGGCACAGAAAAAAGTCCCAGTCAGTCACAGTCAGTGGACCGAGCAGCACACCACCACCTTGCACTGTGGCTGGGCCAAGACTGAGGTATGGCTGGCTGCTCCTAGAATCTCAGCCTCCTATTGGCTCAGATGGTCACATGACAAGCAAAAATGTAAAATGGCGCCTACGGCCGTGCCGTAAATGACCCAGCGAATCCCCCTCAGGGTTTTAACCCTATTCGATGCAGGGCGGGCCAATTTCGACCCTCCCTGTTTTACTCCATTAGCTTGGGGATTTTAAGACATTTTACCTCATTAGTTTGGCGATTATAAGGTGCTTCAACCCAATAAGGTGTCGATTTTTCCTGGGCGAGCGATAGCGAGCCTGCAATTTGGGAGAAATCGGCCTTTGGACGGGACATTTTTCTACCGAAAAATTTACATATTTAGCTTGAAGGGGGTCTGGGGTACGTTTTTTAGTTTGCGGGTGGGTCTGGAGAGGTGTGTTTCTAAGTCTTGAGGGTAAAAAAAACACATTGTTCAAAAATGGCCTAACAAATTAAAACTCAATCATAATTAAACAAAATACCATAACATCCCCCAGGACGTTGCACCAAATAGTGTTAAGCGTGCGAGTGAGTCTATCTACCAACCAACAGGTGTACATCTACTCCATGTGTAATACCTGGTCTATAATGTAATCACCCCGGCTCTCTCGTTCATTCCCTGTAAGCCTCAAAAGCTATATAATTTGTGTAATCCCATCAGTCCGGTCATTGCTGCGGTGGTGCTCTGGCGGTCATTGGCAACTGCGGCTGATCAAGGGATACGGGCTTAAACCTTTCAATCAGTTGCCTATCCACAGTTGTTTTGAAGATATATTTATTCTATTTGATTCAGATTTGGATGAACCTCATTACATGTTATTGATCCTTTGATTGTGAGGACTTTATTATAATTAATCACAAGTTATATCATCTATTTATCTTTGGTCTTCAAGCGAGTGATCAAGGGATACAGTCTTAAAAGTGAACTACAGGAATGAACGAAAAAACAAAGATTAATACAGGGCAATTTATAATTTGGCATGAATATACTGTAATATACCGGTATATATATGGGCAATATCGATATAATTCCATTAAACTCGAGAAAAAAATACTAATATATAACGACGTTGGCATTCTCGGCGGAGTTCAGCTGATCGAGAGTGACGAACGAATGTGGAGAGGCAGTTTGTAAACAACACACGAAGCCCACCGGACATTACTTACAAACTTCAATTATTATATGGCCAGTGGAAGCGAGGTAGGGCCGTGGCGGGTGGTCATATCACCCGAGGTGCCCTTAAAATTCACCAAGAACCAAGAAGAACAACACACGGAGTCATGGTCTGTTTTTCGTAATTAATACCTTTCAATTCATTACTCTACCTCTGCAAAAGATCGAACTACGTCCTGAAGATGTGGTGCACATCAAGAAATAATCCCATCTCGCCAACAATAAACACAGACAGTGTTTATGAGTGTTTATGAGTGTTTTATCCTGGTCCAGAATCGAGGGAGCTCGCTTGTAAGGCCTATTTCTTAATGATAGTATCGTTTTCTGTTCAATTTATGTATGGCGGTCCCTTGACCAGACAGTGATGAAGACAAATGTTAAGCTGTACACATGCATACAATTTATAAGAGTTCCTCACATAAAAAAAACACAGATTCACCCATATCCCATGTCGAGAGTTCCCGCCATTTAACGTCTTGGTGGTATAATGGTTAAGGTGTCTAAATATCTGTGTGTGATAACCCGGGTTCGAATCCTGGCGGATCACATATATGTTTTCATTAATTTCATTTGAGGTGTTTGGTGTTGTGGTGAAATTAATATAAACAGATAAACACGCCAGTTAGCACCGCATAAAATAAGTTAGATAAGCTATATTTCTATGTTAAAACACATTGATGAAAGTTCTTCAGTATCATATACCTAAAACCAAGCGGAACCCAATGGACATTGTAATTTGAATAGGTTTCATCCCTGGAATTCACCTTTAAACCTGTCAATCAGTTGCGTATCTATATTGTTTACATCTGTTATGTCTGTTTTATAATTGTATGAACAAAGACGAGATGTTTTTAATCACCTGAATAAAGTTGTTTGATAGTATCTAGATTTTAATTTATATAGCTCTCATTTTGTGTAGCCTAGCAGTCACTGACAACTGTGGGTGATCAAGGGATATGAGCCTAAAACCTTTCAATCAGCTAACTATTTACATTTTATATCCGCCATTTCCGGAACATTTGATGCAGTTTGGGAAGGAATTAACCCTTTGAGTACGATCGATCCCATATCATCTGAATAAAATCGTCTGGTGGTATCTAAAATATAACACAAATATAATTCAGCGGTCATTGGCAACCCCGGGTGATCAAGGGATACGAGTCTAAAACCTTGCAATCAGCTAACTATGTTAGTTTGATGCCAGTTATTTCCGGCCTATTTGGACTAATATATTTAGCTTGGGAAGGTTGGACTGGATTATCGCAGAGAGGCTCCAGTCCTGACGTTATTTTTGACATACAGTGTGCTGGCTTAAGGGGAGGTATTTAGTTTGTTCCCTAGACCTCCATCAAGCTTAAAATTGCACCCCCCTTGAGTCCCTTTCAAGATAAATTTGTACATTTTTCGGTAGAAAAATTTCCCGGCCGAAGGCCGGTTCCTCTTAAATTACAGGCTCGCTATCGCTCGCCAGGATAAAATCGACACCTGAATTGCACGAAAGGTCTTAATATGGGGTGAAAGTTCATAAAATCGCTAAACTAATGGGGCAAACGTTTTATAATATCAAAAGCAATGGGGCTAAACATGAGGGAGAAAGGGGTCAAGAAAAAACTCCCTCAAGTGGAGACCTCCCCTTAATAATCCAATAGGGGTTGATAGGCTCTGAAGTCCTATTGTAACTAACTTTAGTTCTTAACAACTATACCAATTAACCCTCTGACTGCAAGAGAGACTGAATATAATCGGCTGGTGGCAGGTAAAATAAGTTATACAAATTGATTGAAATAGAGATATAAAGCCCGCCTGTAAGTGGGAGGCAACTCTATGTATCGGATATTGGTTATTGGCAGCCATGGAGATCAGGGGGGGGGGGGGTGTTACAGGAATAAACCTTTGTAATTATATAATGGGTTATTTAATAAACCTTTGTAATTATATAATGGGTTATTTAATAAACCTTTGTAATTATATAATGGGTTATTTAATAAACCTTTGTAATTATATAATGGGTTATTTAATTAATTATGGGCAACACAGGATTATTGTATTACGAAAATGACCGCTAAAATTATACCTTCAAGAACTTTTCATTAACTATCTATCTATCTATCTATACTGGGAGAGTATTCAAGCATGTGATATGGCTGGTTTAATTACTTTTAATCCGTTATTCAATTGGCAAAAAACATAGATTTGCTTCTAAGCTTTTGAAGAAGCCTTGTACATTTTTTGAAAACAAATCTTTTGAATATCTATGATAGTATTTTTATGATTAACGAAGTAAAACTATTACTTTAACTAGTGATATTTCAAGCTTAACAGATAATGATATTGACACCATTAAATTCAGGATAATACATGTCCAAAACCATGAACCAACTCTTAGGTAACTTCACCTCATGTATGCTTGTAAATCGTTATATATATGGCTTTTTATGAAATTAAGTATTGAGTCTGAGTCTGAGTCTATCTATGCTATTTTAGGCACATGCTGGTTATTTGTGTTGATAGGGAATTATTGTGTGCTGATGATGATGGTATTATGAAGGCATTAGAGTGGAATAGGTTATATTTGTGCTGGTGGTTAATGTGTGGGAGTGAGTGTGTGTGTATGTGAGTGGATGTGGGAGTGAGTGTGTGTGTATGTGAGTGGATGTGGGAGTGAGTGTGTGTGTATGTGAGTGGATGTGGGAGTGAGTGTGTGTGTATGTGAGTGGATGCGTGGGAGTGAGTGTGTGTGTATGTGAGTGGATGTGGGAGTGAGTGTGTGTGTATGTGAGTGGATGTGGGAGTGAGTGTGTGTGTATGTGAGTGGATGTGTGTGAGTGTGTGTGAGTGTGTGTGTATGTGAGTGGATGCGTGGGAGTGAGTGTGTGTGTATGTGAGTGGATGTGGGAGTGAGTGTGTGTGTATGTGAGTGGATGTGGGAGTGAGTGTGTGTGTATGTGAGTGGATGTGTGTGTGTGTGTGTGTGTGAGTGGATGTGTGTGTGTGTGTGTGAGTGAGTGGATGTGTGTGTGTATGTGAGTGGATGTGTGTGTGTGTGTGTGAGTGGATGTGTGTGTGTGTGAGTGGATGTGGGTGTGTGTGTGAGTGTGGGTGTGTGTGTGAGTGTGGATGTGGATGTGTGTGTGTGTGTGTGAACTGGGTGTGTCTTTTGGATCTATGTATGTATAAATATTGTAATATTCTCTCTCTCTCTCTCTCTCTCTCTCTCTCTCTCTCTCTCTCTCTCTCTCCATACATACATATCCGTAAGTGAGTGAGCGTTTAAGTGTGTATGTTTCTGAGTGTGTGTTTATCTGTGCGCATAGGTGTAAGTGTGTGTGTGTGTGTGTCTATGAATGTGTGTGTATGAAATTTAATTAAGAACACTGTACAAGATTACTGTTCCATTCCAAACCCACCCACCCACCCACCCACCCACCTTAGGTAATGACAACGCAGATATAATTACATGAGAACAGACAATTTCAGGGAATTATAAACGTGTATACAGTATATAAATTATCAATAATCAATAAAGGTCTGCTATAATAGTTTAATGGGAGTTGGCATGGATGTTATTTATGTGTGTGTGTGTGTGTGTGTGTGTGTGTGGAAAGGCTGGCTTGTGTGTACATGTAAATTATATTTACACGTACAGGCAAGAGCAAAAGTATTGTCGCACCCATTTGAATCAGTATCGAACTTAAACGAGACAATACAATACTTTATCATAGGTCAAATGCTTCAGAAATAGGCTTGAAAGGTTTAAAGATGCGAAATTATGTAATGTTATATATGGTGACGATTGTACAGTACATTATACTGTATATGTACACATGTAATTGATTATGTGGCGTCAATATGTACTGTTCCCTGCATAAGTTCCGGTCCTCTCTGGGATTTTAATTATGGAAGTAAACATAGTATAATTGAATTTAGAGTGCAGTATCTTATTTAACCCCTTCAGCACGATGACGCCTATTTACCTTATATTCTAGCTACATTAGACGATTTGACGCAGTTTCAGAAGGACCTATGGTATTCAGAGGGTTTACTGAGATGGTATTTACCCCTTTGAGTCCTGCAAGTAGATTATAGACTAAAGCAAATTGCCTAACGTTAACCTGAATATGAGGAAAATTGCCTAACGTTAACCTGAATATGAGGAAAATTGCCTAACGTTAACCTGAATATGAGGAAAATTGCCTAACGTTACCCTGAATATGAGGAAAATTGCCTAACGTTAACCTGAATATGAGGAAAATTGCCTAACGTTACCCTGAATATGAGGAAAATTGCCTAACGTTAACCTGAATATGAGGAAAATTGCCTAACGTTAACCTGAATATGAGGAAAATTGCCTAACGTTAACCTGAATATGAAGAAAATTGCCTAACGTTAACCTGAATATGAGGAAAATTGCCTAACGTTAACCTGAATATGAGGAAAATTGCCTAACGTTAACCTGAATATGAGGAAAATTGCCTAACGTTAACCTGAATATGAGGAAAATTGCCTAACGTTACCCTGAATATGAGGAAAATTGCCTAACGTTAACCTGAATATGAGGAAAATTGCCTAACGTTACCCTGAATATGAGGAAAGCCTAACGTTAACCTGAATATGAGGAAAATTGCCTAACGTTAACCTGAATATGAAGAAAATTGCCTAACGTTAACCTGAATATGAGGAAAATTGCCTAACGTTAACCTGAATATGAGGAAAATTGCCTAACGTTAACCTGAATATGAGGAAAATTGCCTAACGTTAACCTGAATATGAAGAAAATTGCCTAACGTTAACCTGAATATGAGGACAATTGCGCCATGGTGCTGAAGGGGTTAACAGTGGCGTAAGAAGGTCAATACACTTCAGCATAATAAGGACCTCTCCGAATTCAACAATAATATTCTGACTTTCACAAATAATATTTCGGAGAGGAATGGAAGTTGTGCAAGGGACTGTACTGTATGTATATTATGTATGTATGTAAGAATTTATGTATATATATACTGTATATATACAGTATATATCACCACAACTACCACCATTAACCACAACCACCATTATTCTCGTGTTCTGAGGCTTCCTGTGATCCGCTCACCACTACCACAACTACCACAATTATCGCTGGAAACGTAACAATGGCCAGGGAACCAATCATTATCTGAGCTATATATATATATATTTGTTTCTGTTCCCTTAACTGCAAACATTCTGACGTCTACCAACATTATGACGACTACCACTATCACCACACCTACCAATATTAGTACAGCTACCATCATCACCACAATTACCACCATCACCACAACTACCACTATCACCGCAACTACCACTATCACCACAACTACCAATATTAGTACAGCTACCACTATCACCAAAACAGTTTTATATGTGGATGAGGGAGACAAAAGGCAGAACTGCATGTGACGAGTGTCTCCCCCAGAGTTGAAAGAGTGACAGAGCCAAAATCAAGGAATGTTCGAGCCACCACCATCATCTCAAATGCAAAATCATCAAAACTACCACCATCACCACAACTACCAATATTCGTACAACCACCACTATCACCATAATTACCGTCATTATCACAACTACAAAATCACAACTACCACCATCGCCATAACTACCACAGTCACCACAACTACCAATATTCGTACAACTACCATTATAACCACAATTATCACCACCACAACTACCACCATCACCATAACTACCACCATCACCACAACTACCACCACCACCACAACTACCACCATTACCACAATTAACATCATCACCACCGCTATCACGTGTGTGTGTGTGTGTGTGTGTGTGAATGTTTTATCCATTAAAATATTACTGCAAATCAGAGTTTTTAAATGCCAAAATATGTTTGAATTAGTTTTATCAATGGCAAATATCTTTAATCTATTAACATTAGGCTTTAATATTTATGATTAAATAAATAAACATATGTTTTCAATGAACAGGAAAGCCTCTCACTCTTTTATCCAGATAAATATTAGTTAACCCCTTTCAGTACCGGTGACGTCCTTTTCATTATATTCTGGCGACTATTAGACGCCTTTATTCAGCTTAGGAAGGACATCGACCCATTGAAAGGCTACAGGCTATTTCAATTACTCCTTTTAGCTACCATATATCCGTCCTAAGCTTCATAAAATAGTCTAATTGTAACTGAAGTCAAACGAAATAGACGAGAGACCTATTCCCTTCTTATTAATCATCATTACTAAATATAGAGAGACACATTTATGCTTCACGGTTCTTGTAATGTCCTTAGAAGTGATAAAAGGGCCAACATAATGCAACTTCAGGTCTATTTGTATATATTCTTTATCTTATTCATTCCAGTCGTAAACAAAACTTATCCAAATTTAACAATAGACATAATGTGTAAGTAATTTGACAACAATAGACATAATGTGTAAGTAATTTGATAACAATAAACATAATGTGTAAGTAATTTGACAACAATAGACATAATGTGTAAGTAATTTGACAACAATATACATAATGTGTAAGTAACTTGACAACAATAAACATAATGTGTAAGTAATTTGACAACAATAGACATAATCTGTAAGTAATTTGACAACAATAGACATAATGCGTAAGTAATTTGACAACAATAGACATAATGTGTAAGTAATTTGACAACTATAGACATAATCTGTAAGTAATTTGACAACAATAGACATAATGCGTAAGTAATTTGACAACAATAAACATAATGCGTAAGTAATTTGACAACAATAGACATAATGTGTAAGTAATTTGACAACAATAGCTATAATGTGTAAGTAATTTGACAACAATAGACATAATGTGTAAGTAATTTGACAACAATAGACATAATGTGTAAGTAATATGACAACAATAGACATAATGTGTAAGTAATTTGACAACAATAGACATAATCTGTAAGTAATTTGACAACAATAGACATAATGCATAAGTAATTTGACAACAATAGATATAATGTGAAAGTAATTTGACAACAATAGACATAATGTGTAAGTAATTTGACAACAATAGACATAATGTGTAAGTGATTTGACAACAATAGACATAATGTGTAAGTAATTTGACAACAATAGACATAATGTGTAAGTCTCACTATCTAAGGATAAATGTATACTATTTTATCGTGTGCACCTACAGTAGGTTGGCTTTTAATTAATATATGTTTTAATTTAGATATTAAATATTTGTACTTCTCCATGTATTGTAATATTTGTACTTCTCCATGTATTGTAATATTTGTACTTCTCCATGTATTGTAATATTTGTACTTCTCCATGTATTGTAATATTTGTACTTCTCCATGTATTGTAATATTTGTACTTCTCCATGTATTGTAATATTTGTACTTCTCCATGTATTGTAATATTTGTACTTCTCCATGTATTGTAATATTTGTACTTCTCCATGTATTGTAATATTTGTACTTATCCATGTATTGTAATATTTGTACTTCTCCATGTATTGTAATATTTGTACTTCTCCATGTATTGTAATATTTGTACTTCTCCATGTATTGTAATATTTGTACTTCTCCATGTATTGTAATATTTGTACTTTTCCATGTATTGTAATATTTGTACTTCTCCATGTATTGTAATATTTGTACTTCTCCATGTATTGTAATATTTGTACTTCTCCATGTATTGTAATATTTGTACTTCTCCATGTATTGTAATATGTGTTTAATTATACATATTTGTTTTTACTTTGCTGATATTTTACTCCCATAGCAGCTCATTTTTCGATAATTAATGGAACAATATGAACCTACAATGTCTCTGCATCATATTATTACCAAGGCTTCGTAATTACCAGCATATTTGGCTATAAAAATGTTGCAATAGTTGAGTAATTAAGATGGGGACAAGCCAATGTCTCGCTAGCTTAACGAATAAATAGACTGTGATTAATGTGTTTGGTGTGCGTCTTATAAAATAAAGTTATATTTACATTTAATTGAACTACCACAACTACCATCATTACCACAACTACCACCAACACCACAACTATCACCAGCACCACAAGTACCACCATAATCACAACCCCCACCATCACCAACTACCAGGTTACCACTGAAAAACTACCTCCACCACCATCCACACTACCATCACCAAAACTACCACCATCACCACAACTACTACCACTACCATTACCACAACTACTATCACTACAAGAACTACCACGACCATCATAACTACCACCATCACTACTACCACAACTACCACCATCATCCCAACTACCACTACCACCACAACTACCAGGGCCATAACAATTAGCAATATTTACGCTCCAAGTATTACAATAGCAATAACCGACATTGCTTCAACAGTCAACTCCAATTCCAGGAAGGCAGAGAGAGAGAGTTACACACATCACACACCCCTTGCGGTCCCGGCTAGGTGGTCCGGCCTTAAGGGAGCCCACGTCGCTTTTTTTCTGTTTCCCTTCCTCTCCCTTTGGCTTGTATCCATTCGGCCCCATTCAGCCTACTGTTTTAAGACGTTTACCCCCATCCAGGTGTCAATATTTTCCTGGCGAGCGGTAGCGAGCCAGCATATATATTTGACAGCAAGCTAAATTTGTACATTTTTCGATAGAAAAATGTCTCCGGCGAAGCCGGATTACTCCATACAATGCTGGCTCGCTATCGCTCGCCAGAAATAAATCAACACCTGGATGGGGATAAACGTCTTAAAACAGTTGGCTGAATGGGGCCGAATGAATACAAGCCAGAGAAGGAGAGAAAGATCAAACAATCAGGTGACCCCCCTTAACCCCTTCAGTACCATGACGCCTATTATATATCTTTGGTTCTGGCTAAAACTGGACAATGTTATGCAGCTTAATAAAGGGCTTTGTTGTGCATAAGGTATATTTAGATGGTATTAACCCCTTTGAGTCCTGGGGGTAGATTATAACGCAAATGAAATCGTCTAAGGGTGACAAACATATGATGAAAATGACGTCATGGTACTGAAGGGGTTAAAACACTACTAGAGACAGAGGTAGTTTATAGTAGAAGAATAGGACAGTAAAGTAGAAGGTTCTCTCCCCACCCTCCGTTCCCTCCGGCTAAAAATCCGAACCGAAATATGAGGAACGGTAATCTTATGAGTCAGGAAATACCCACAAGGAAAGTTTTATATGGGATAGAATATAAAATAGTCTGAAATCGGCTAATATTTCTCTCCCATTCACTCTCTCATTCTCACTCTCACACTTTCTCTCTCTCTCTCTCTCCCCCCCCCCTCTCTCTCTCTCTCCCCCCCCCCTCTCTCTCTCTCTCTCTCTCTAACAATGAGAGGGAGAGAGACAGACAGACAGGGAGTGAGAGTGAGTGTGTGAGAGAGAGAGAGAAATAGAAAGAAAAAAAAAACAATGAAAGAAAGAAAGATAAAGAAAGGAAAAGTGATCCAGAGCAACAACACCACCACCACCACCACCAACAACAACAACAACAACAACAACAACAACAACAACAACAACACCACCACCACCACCAACACAACAACAACAACAACAACAACACCACCACCACCACCACCAACAACAACAACACCAAAAACAACACCACCACCACCACCACCATCAACAACACCACCACCACCACTACCATCAACAACACCACCACCACCACCACCAACACCAAGAAGAACACCACCACCACCACTACCATCAACAACACCACCACCAGAAGAACACCACCACCACCACTACCAACAACAAATACAACACCACCACCACCACCACCAACAACACTACCACCACCACCAACAACAACAACACCACCACCACCACCACCAACAACACCACCACCACCAACACCACCAACAACAACACCAACACCACCACCACCAACAACACCACCACCACCAACAACACCACCACCACCACCACCACCAACAACAAATACAACACCACCACCACAACACCACCAACAACAACACCAACAACAACAACAACAACCAGCACACCATTAAGCAACTTCAACAACGTTTCATCACCACCATGTTGCAATATTTGTTCCCTGTTGAAGGCTTGCATCACTATGAAGTGCAAGCGGTATAGAACACGTGTTTCATTAAGGGGGTTTCTTCTTATTCTGAACCCCCTTCTACTCCATGTTTAGCCCCATTAGTTTTGATATTTATAGACGTTCGCCCCATTAGTTCAGCGATTAAAAGTCAGCGATCCACTTAGTCCTTGGTTATTAAGGTGAGATTTCCTAAACCCCCTTCTCTCTCATGTTTAGCCCCATTCATTTTGAAATGTTAAGACATTCGCTCTATTAGTTTGGCCATTTTAAGAACTATTGCTTAATTTTTTGTAAATTTTAAGACTTTTCGGGTAATTTAGGTGTAAAAATGTTCTTGGTGAGCAATAGCAAGCCTACAATTCAGGAGGAATCGGCCTTGGGCCGGGACATAATTCAACTGAACAATGTACAAATTTATCTCGAAGGAGGGTCTTGGGGGTATTAACTTAAGCTTAATGGAGGTCTAGGGAACAAGCTTTAAAACATATATATATATATATATATATATATATATATATATATATATATATATATATATATATATATATATACCGTGGCGCCTCTCTCACTATAACTGTATATTTCACAGCTATTAATTTCCTCATGCACAACCACAAACCACACAGTGAATAATTGAGGAAGATGTGTTTCATAGTCTGTGTGTGTGTGTGTGTGGGTGTGTGCGTGTGTGGGTGTATGTGTGTGTGGGAGGGTGTATGTGTGTGTGTGGGTGGGTGTAAGTAATCTGAGAGAGAGAGGGGGGGGGGGAGGGGAGGGGAGGGACATAAGCTAGTTACACAGTATAAGTAGATGCTAAGGTAGTAATTAAGAGAGAGAGAGAGAGTGAGAGTGAGTTGGAAAGTTAGAGTTAGTGAGAGTTAGATTAAAATGTAAAACTTGCAAACTAAACAAACCAAAATCTGGGAGAAAGACAATATAAAGGCAAAGTTAGATTTAGTTGCACAATAGCATCCTGTGAGTTAGCAACATAATGATAATAAAGAGAAACACTGGTGATCCATTGCCCAACAAATTTTTTTTTTTTTTTTTCCACCTGCCTTCACAATGGTGGTAGTTGTGGTCATGGTATACAGTATATGTTCTTTTGTTTTTGAAAGGGAGGCGATATCATTCTACAGTAGTTAGGAAGGGTATATGGAAGGCAGAGGGTTAATTGAGAGTCTTTGATAATAGTAATAATAATATTAATGATCATTATTATTCATATAATAATAATGATAATAATAAAATACAAATAATGTTAAGTGATTGGTGGGTAATGACAGACTATTTGTAATAACTTTGTTGATTAATGAGTTATTAAATAATAGATAACCATAATATCTGGTATATAAATGGGTTATAATGTGTTGGTGT